>JAHWFP010266831.1:39717-61165 GCA_023313725.1 Lithobius niger | reverse complement strand
GCTGCTGCCCGACTTCATTAACAAGGTATTTAACGAAACAAGACACTTAGTACTAAAGACTGGCCTTGTGAGAATACAAGACAGGCATGCATTATTCTGAGAAAGAACTGTTTCTTTTTTATCTTACAGACGAGTAGCTGCTGACCGACTTCATTAACAAGATATTTAACAAAACAAGACAGTCCGTACTAAAGACTGGCCTTGTAAAAATGCAAAACAGGCCTGCATTAATCTGAGAAAAAAACTGTATCTGTTCCATCATACAAACGAGTAGCTGCTGACTGATTTCATTAACAAGGTATTTAAATAGGCAAGAGAGTAAGTACTAAAGAATGGCCTTGTGAGAAAACAAGACAGACCTGCATTAATCTGAGAAAGAACTGTTTCTGTTACATCATACAAAAGGGTAGTTGCTGATCGAATTCATTAACAAGATATTTAACAAACGAAGACAGTCAGTACTAAAGACTGGCCTTGTAAGAATACACAAAAAGGCTTGCATTAATCTGAGAAAGAACTGTTTATGTTATATCATACAAACGAGTAGTTGCTGACCGACTTCATTAACAAGATATTTAACAAAACAAGACAGTCCGTACTAAAGACTGGCCTTGTGAAAATACAAAACACGCCTGCATTATTCTGAAAAAAAAACTGTCTGTTCCATCATACAAACGAGTAGCTGCTGACCGATTTCATTAACAAGGTATTTAAATAAGCAAGAGAGTCAGTAGTAAAGAATGGCCTTGTGAGAAAACAAGACAGGCCTGCATTAATCTGAGAAAGAACTGTTTGTGTTACATCATACAAACGAGTAGCTGCTGGCTGACTTCGTTAACAAAGTATTTAACGAAGCAAGAAAGTCACTACTAAAGACTGGCCTTGTGAGAATATAAGACATGCTACATTAATCAGAGAAAGAACAATGACAACTTTCCAGAATGGGTAACGATTAATGTGCACTGTTTGATTCATCAACATTTTGCGTAGTGTTTTATTGTTGTTTTACAAGTTACATATTTTTGAGGAAATAAATTATTAACTGTTGCTACGAGTAAGACCCTGTATTGCAATCTGTTATCTACTATCATTTGCAATCTTTGTGTTCGATATTGTTTTATATCATTTAAAGAACCGAACCCATTTGTGTTACTGAATTCACACCATGCTTTTACAGTTTGCTTTTAAAATACAATTAGCAATAATTCATCGAATTCGTTCAAAAAACTGGCCGTTTGTTTGGATGTCGAAGAATATCGAAGTATGGATATCAAAGGATGTCACATGCGTGACCTCTGTGACCTGATTAATCCAGTAGATTATTACGGATTACTAATCCGTAATCCATGTCTATATGTTCAGTATTAAAACACACCATAACACTTTTCTAAGTCAAACATAAACTTACATCTTAAATCACATCTCTTGGATGTCTCATCAGCTACAAATTTTCCTTTGCAGGTGCAATGGTAGGCATCAGTTCCATTTCCAGTTGCAGTTAGTTGACATACGTTCTTCGACTTCCTGTTTATGGATTTGCACAAAAGCTGCTGTCGTTTGTTACATCCTATAAATAGTAAGACACAATTTAGTTCACATGGGAAGAACTTAAATGTAAGTAATAAAAAGTAATAAATATTTCACCACGCATGCAGTGGTAAGGTAATTGGAAAGGTGTTACCTACTACCACCAATCTACATAATAAGGTCGTTGAAATAAGTATAAGCAAACAATCGCTGTGTTCGCTTTTCATTCTTCGTGCACATGGTATGTCTTTGCTACGGTGCCTAACAATTTCGTCTAAACCGTTGATTGTTGATGGGTAAAATGAAAGAATTCGTGTTTCAGCTGAAGGCATATACTTTCGAATCAAACTAAGCAACGTTGTTAATTTCGAGACCTTCTGGCCTCGAAATTGGCACCTAAACACGATGGAATGGCTTACTTATTTCGTAAATGCGGGCTTTCAGAGCTGAGCTGAATTGTTTCAGCTTGCACATCAACAATTAATGCGGAGCACGAGGTTCATCATTGCTATCTCGCAGAGTGGCCGACAACAATTAAGGCTTGTCCAAGTGAAAACAAAACAATAATGAGGCATTGTTCGGCCGGGCGATTTGCTTTCTGCGTCTCCCAGAAAACATAAATGTCAAAGCCGCCAGGCTAAAGATTTTAACACCACTCGTCCGTACAACGGACTTCACCAAGCAATACAACATTATTAGCCAGCGCTATTTTTTTCAGACAACGATGCTGAAAATGCATCGTCGTGCCAATTTTTAAAATGATGCATCCACTGACTTGCATCACGGCATGCGCTGATTGAGTGAGCAAAGCAAACGAAAATCAGCGCTTGTTAACCAGTGCGCGCAAAAATTGGATTGAACTCGATGAAAGCATTTGTTGGCCAGTGTGGACAAAATTGGGATCGAAGAAACTTAATTCGGTGAAACATGAACATACACATGAGCAACCAAACGTGCCAGTGTAGCAAACTGTGGGTCCAAGACCAGCCATGCGCAGCACGGGCTTCCTCTAGTACTAACTAAAAATTACATGAAAAAACACAGACTATTAACATCAGCGAATGTCTGCTGAAAGCGGCTGGCAACCCAGGTTTATGTAAAAACAAAATCTAGCCGTTTCAGGAACTTTACACCTCGAAAAATTCCAACATTTTAGTAAAAAATTTTCTTTCTGTGAGGGTATTCTAGGCTGGGACAACCCACACAGAAAATTAAGGTCGTCTATATTATGTTTTAACCAACGGAAAAGCTAACTTCACGGAATGAACATGAGTGAAAGTATAGTACAGAATCAAACAGACGGAGTACAGTGCAAACGAGCCCCGAGGTTTGGCTGTTGTCTGCATAGTTCCAGGGTATCAAGGCCCAGCTTTTGCAAGCGTGTACCGCATGGTAACTTTGGACTTCGGAGACTTTTTGTGAGGCGACATTGAACAGAAACTACCAGTTACTGTCCAACAGTAACGATGGAGACCACACCTGGCTTGCATACTACAGCAGGCGATGAACATACACTTTAAAAGCGTCGAAATCGCTACCTTGTATGTTTCACAAGGTTGTAGTAAACACTCTAAAAGCCGATACCTTTGTTTCGATTTTTCTGGATATGAAACAGTGGTTGACAATAGCAAGACGTCCAAAAGCCGGACTATTCAATGTATTCATATTGGTGGGTTGTATTCATATTGGTGGGTCAAATTATATTTTTGAGTCTGCGTACAAGATGAAAGTTGCCTTCAGATGTGTTCCCGTGATTAAATCTGGCAACTTTGCACTAAGCTATTCTGATAAAGGTGAATTTTTTCAGTGCACAGTCGCTGTAGAAGTACATATGTATGTTCTACAGCCCGATGGTCCTCGAAATGTTTTTTGTCAAGACGAGGAAACAGACCCAGCAAGAAAATTTTAGCCTCTGCTCTGAAGGAATGGGTAGATTCATCAAGTTAGTGAGGTGCTGAAGTTTTCAATTTGGTGTTCTCATGTATGTTTTTGGAGCTTGCGCACAAGATGAAAGTTGTCTTAAGATGTGTTCCCGTGATGAAATCTGGCACCTTTTCACTAACCTGTTCTGATAAAGCTAAATTTTCCAATGTACAGCCGCTGTAGAAGTACATTTGTATTTTCTACAGCCCAATGGTCCTCGAAGTGTTTCTTGACCAAGACGAGGAAACAGACACAGCAAGTAAATGTTAGCCTCTGCTCTGAAGGGATGAGTACATTCATCAAGTTAGCTAGGGGCTGAAGGTTTCAATTTGGTAGTCTCGTATGAGTTTTTGGAGCTTGCGCACAAGATGAAAGTTGTCTTAAGGTGTGTTTCCATGATTAAGTCTGGCACCTTTGCACTAAGCTGTTCAGCTTTAATCACTGACCATGTCTTTGAGTTTGGGTGACTGCTGCTTTGAGTGGTCACGTGACTATCTTCAGTGGTAATTCTGTGACATTGCCAGTTTTATATATCCTGTGATATATTAATTTCATGTGGAGACGATTTTGTTCAAACTTGAACGTGGGAGATCAGACGTACGCACCTTGGTTTTTCCGGCAACGAATGTCCACTTTGTTTTTCGTGATTCACATTGATATGTTTTTAGTAAGACTCATGGATCCGCATTCAGAAGTAGCATCATCTTCTGGATCCTTTGTTCTTTAGAAGTATCGTAGTAAGAACTGCTGTTTATCCCCGTCTTGTGAAAAAATTTCAGGTGAGATGAGTGCAAGCCTATATGTTCCCATCTGGCTCCTTGATCAAATTATATTAGTTCCAAACCACGATTGGCCTCATGACCCTGGTTCATTCTTGAATAGCAGTAATTATACTGCCAAAATCTGTATGCCTTTTTCATTAATATGTGATTCGTGTTCCTTAAGTTTTTCTTCGAATTTAAAGACCCAACAGTTTAGTGAGGATTTAGATTTTCTTTTTGATTTAATGTCACAATGGATACCCATTAGTTGAGTAACTCATTTAGCTGATGTGTGTTAAGTGTGAGGCGAGTGGGGCAATAATGTTGATAACTTTCTATTGATATCCAAAAGATGTAGATCTTATTCCAGTCTTGAACACTCGATCCTTGGCTTACGTTCAGTATACATAGCTCGGTAATATCCTGTACCTCAGTACATAGGTTTGATTTTGACTTTGGTGCCGACTCTTGGGAAATGAAATATAGGGCAGCTCGGCTCTTTAGTCATCCGCATCCACCTGTATTTTCAAGGGGAAATCTCCTTGGTGTATATTGAAAGTCCTCAATAGGACATTTTTGGGAAACACATTGCCGGTCTTAAGCGTTTGACCGCATCACATAAAATTTGTAGATATTAAATAAAAATGTCTCAAAAACATGTAACTGAGAAAAGGGAACCAATACTATCGTGCAGACTTAAGGGGAAATCACCCAAACATATAAGTGAGAAAAAGGAACCAATACTATCGTGCAGATTTAAGGGGAAATCACTCAAACAACTCGAACTACTATAGTTACCATGCCTACAAGCACAAAAATGGCTGCTTCCACAGCAAAAGTAAACACAATCTTGATAGTGTCTGTAATTAAGGCCAGCAAACGAGTCAAAGTTCAAAATTTCACGACGAACACTTCTTCGAGCACTTATAAATAAAGTTCTACAATGCATAGGTGCCAATTACTTGCATAAGTCATAAAAAAAACCTTTAATTTCTGGGAACACGTACTATGTCAAATGCGCATCATTACTTAAAATGAAAATTAATCATTAATCCCGTACATAAATTAACCCTCTTAATATAAACGAACTTCAATAAAGTTCGTACATTTTCACATAATCGAGAATGACCTAATCTCGCAAATTTTCGACGCCAGCATCGAAAATTTACGAGATTAGGTCACTCTCGATGATGAGAAAATGTGCAAACTTTGTTGAAATTCGTTTATATTTTGAATTCGATGTTTCACAATATGTTATAATACAACGACGATTTTGGAACCTCTTAAGTATGTATATGTGAATACGATTTAAAAAAAAACAGTCAATATTTTTTAAATTAAAAAATGCCAAGTAAAGCAATGTGTCGGGGAGAAGAATTAACAATAACAATTATGTTGTTTTAACAATTTTGCACAATCACTGAGTTATCGGGATATGTTCCCAGGTGATTGTGAACAGGGGGATCGTGTACATTCAGTAGATAATTTAGTTTCACCGATATATTCACTTTAAGGTATTTGTAAAATAATGAATCATTATTTTCTACTTTGTTAATCATACAGTATATCGTTGGCCTAGGTATTCTTATCCACAATATTTTTTCGGTCGACTAGGTTTATATTAAATTTGTAAACGAAAGTGCATAGGTATGAATTTTGTCAGTGCTACAAAAAATTGAAAAGTGAACTCTTGCAACGAGGCCTACAGCCAGTTAATAAATCTTTTGCTTGCTTTTAAGGAGCATTCACTAGATACTTATTGGCATCTTTCAATCATGAATTGTGGCTCCGTTTTCCTGTTTACTCAATGGTGGCAGTAGTTTTCTCAGGTGTTAGTTCACTTTCAGTCAACTGACGTTTAACCCATTCCATTAATCATAACCATTTCATGTGGAACAGGGACGAGAGGGCCGTTCCAGATTATTAAAACCTTAAAATTTTATTTCTTGCTTTCATATTGGCAATTTTATCTCTTCGTAGCTATTGAGAAAGCTTTGCAGATGAAGCAACTCTTGTTTCATGTATTCTGCTATTGCGGATGCCAGTACAGTCGATGTATTGTATTCCCTCAACTTTTCCTTAGTTTTATGATATTCATCTAACTACCGTGTTACTCATTATGAATCGAGTATGTCCATACGCTTGAGCTAAGTCGTGACCAACAACTCAAAATAGTATAACATGTACGTTAAATGCTTAAACATGAGCAGTAGTTGTAAAAGATATTGTTATGGTTACAACTAGGCAGTATTTGATCGCCTTTGATCCTCTAACTTTCGTTCTTGTTTAACGAAAACCTTCTCGACAAATGCTTTTGCATCCGTCTGAGATGATCCAAAAATGTTACCACCAGCACCACGATACAAATGACGCGTTCTGTCCATACTAATCACTGTAGGAGGCAGAAGTACGTTGAAAGCGTCAGGATAGATATAGACGAGGAAATGAACGAAAACGTCCCTAGATTTTTTACTAATTTCCAGCAGACGAAAGGACATCCATCAACTGCGGCCTTCAAATATGCAGTTAATATAATAGTTTAAAATCCAAATATTTGGTGGTATTTGCTGGGAGGACGTTTATAGTTAGCTGTAAAATCGTCAGGCTACGAATTTTCTATTTAGAAAACCGTATGAAATCATAAGGTGTAGTTTTTGTTCTAAGTGATCCCTCAAAACGAGACATTCTAATAAGCCACATCTGCATTTTTCAGTACTGTGGTTAACTGTTTCATTGCTCATTTGCAGGAACAAACCAGCAGAATACACACTTAAACAAACCCATTCGGAAATGGATTCAGCCCTACTAACCTTTCAGCATGCAGGTTTTCTTGGCGAGCTTCTGGTAGTTCGGTCCACATTCACATTCATACTCCGATTCACTTAGCACGGTGCAGTTGTTACCATAATCTGGTCGATCGGATCGGCAACTACGCTGCTGAATTTGGGTGCATGCTTAATGGAGAAAAAAAAACAACGGTTGCTTAGTCATAATAGTTCTAACGTGCATTGACAGTCGCCCTTAAATAAACAACCTACCTATACGTTCACATTTCTTTGGATTACTTTGTTTAAAAATCCCTTTGCATTTGCATTTAAAGTCATTGGGTGGATTAGATACACACTGAGTTAGACCTTTAGATTCTGTCACTTTGCAGGCTTCTAGTTGTGGCTCTTGACATCCTGCGGTTGTGAAACAAGCAAAGGTAAATATTGGGTGGAACACTTCTTTACCATTAACGTAAATGTTTTACATTAAAAGCTGTTGCAACAGTGGCAAACTGCGGAAGTGGTGACACTCAGAATTTAAGAATTTTTAGCCACGCACAATTGCTTTTCAATGGAAATTCAAATACCCAACAATAGTTCCTTTTTTTTTACGTTGTATACTTTTTTAGCATTGCTACTGATAACTCAGTAAGGTGAAGCTGTTTTTATCTGCGTCACACAGCAAATGCGAGTCACTAATTTTCAAACTTACTACTTACGCCACTTCCAAACAGGGCAGTAGCTAGGAATTTTTCGGGTGGGGAGGGGAGAGTGGAGTCAATTTTTCGCCCGACCTTTTAAATTTTCAGTTTCCCAGGTGATATTTTGCCCCGATTTTAGTGAAAAATTCACCCTCCCTAACACACCCAATTTATGAAGCAATCTTTCGAGGAATTTATCTAGAAATCTCGAATTCGCGGCCTCGAAACTTGTTCCTATAGAATTCACGGAATAATATTTCATGCCTGCCCATTTAATAGGACAGTTTTCATCTCATCTAATCTTCCAAATTGCGTTACCTCTATCACTGGTTGCTGGAGGTTTGCGGATCTGGTCGAACCCCAGGAAAGGGGACCTTGGCAAAGTCCCCGCCAGGACTGCCGGCCAGGGTAGCGTGAGAGGCTACCATGCTCCTTCAGCGGCTATGGGATGTATTCTGGCTAATTCTGGACAATCTTTCGGCCCCGACGATGATCGGAGGTTTCCCGGGTCGAATCCCCGGGCTGGCATCTCCCTTTACCAGATTTCTTCTTCTCTAAAAAAATCTGGTAATGTTCAAAATTGAGCCAGTTTGGCCATACAAGCATTAATTGATTCGGCTGACATAAGGCTCGTCAAAATTAGAAAAAAAAAAAAAAAAAAACTATAAATAGGAGTTGTCTTTTGTACTGTAAGTATAGGTCATCTGATTACAATGACTCTGATTATTGGTGCCGAGGAAAGAGAACCAGAACTTGTATCTTTCTAGCCTTGGTTGTATTATGGGAAATAGCTCCTGTGAGGGTGAATGAAAATATTTTAGTGAGTTGAAAGTCAATCAGAGTTTCATGAATAGCTTTAAAAGTTTCTTACATGAATGACTGATTTTTTTCCAAATTGTTTCGCTTTGTTTTTAACTAGACTTGACTGTCAACGGGTAGTTGACAGCCTTGTTTCTGGAGGGGTAATTGTCAGCTCTAGCCCTTCCTGGTAGCTCTGGTGCTGAATCCAAAGCGAGTAATTTACCCAGAATTGTTACTAAATAATAGTATTTCCTGTTTGCATAATGCTATGATGTAGTATAAATTATTTATTATAAATATTATAAAAAAATTAATCAAAAACTTGTTATTTTAAGAATATGTTAATTAGCTTAATTTATCAACGTTTATATATAACCTTTATTTAGAAACGGAATTCACACTACATGGTATGCATTGCACTGGGAGTGCACTTTAGTAATTTGCATTTGCCAATTAGCATTTACTTAGAATTTACTTAGCATTTTGCCAATTTAAGATTTGGATGCAGAATCGTACCCTAATAACGGCATGCCAAGCATGATGCGGTATGGAAGACAGTACATGCATTTTAGTTTAAAATCAACATATTTGGTGGGCTTTGCTGGGAGGGCTTTTATAGTTTTCTGCTCAAGGGGTTAAACATAGCCATTGAGGCTGAGAAACATTAAAACGTAAAATCGTCAAGCTACGAATTTTCTATTCAGAAAACCATCGCAAATCATAAAGTGTAGTTTTTGCTATAGTTGGTCCTTCAAAACGAGACATTCTAATAAACCACATCAGTTTTTTTTCCTTCATAAAGTATAGAGCAGCGTCAAGTTGGCTACGAAATACAATTTGGAGGGCATAGATACAAGGTGCACTAGATTAAAATGTAAGGGAAAACAACGGCATTTCTAGTCAAGACAGTGCTTTGAGAGCGGATTTCTCAGGCTTAAATAACGTTGTTTTCTCCAACAACAAAAATCTCGCGTAATAGGCTTAAGAAATCCAGTCTAATAGCATTGGCTTCAGTTAGACGACCTTCTTTTTACCCTTCAGTGCTCCTTGCAGCTAACCCAGTTACTGGCTCTACCATAGAGTTATATACAATAATACTACGTCATGTCACTGCCCTATTGTGTTTAACAGTTTCATGGCTCATTTGCAGGACCAAACCAGCAGATTAGATACTAAAGAAAACCCGTTGAGGCACAGGCTTAGTATTCCACAGTGGTCTGTTGCAAAGATTATGATTCGCCATGGAAAAATCTTGGGGTAAAAGAGAGTACTAGGAACAAAAAATAAGGTAAAGCGGAATTTTAAACATCACACAAAGGGAAAAGCAAGCATTTTTTTTATAAGAAAGTAGCTACAAATTTGTAAATTTTAGCTAAATGTTCAAGTTTGTAATAAAACTTGCAGTAAGCATTAGCAGCAAGCAGTATAGTATTTCTCGTAAATTGCTTGCGACTATCTTACAGCAGCCATACGTGTTGATATATATGGATAAATGAACCCCCCCCCCCCCACTCTTTTTTTTCGAGTGAAAGTTTGTAATTTTAATTTCTCCAAACGAATTAAGTTCCTCTGGTCTTCTGGTACGAAGACTTCGGCTGGAAACGCGATAAATCTGCAAATGTAACGCGTATCATTTTGAAGGCAGCCCCTTTGAAATTATGATTATCATCATATAATATCCTTCAAATTTAGAACGTGGACGAAACAGTTGGTAGCAATTGAAACAATGAGGGTGCCATTATCGCTTGTAACAGGCGCCATCTTCAAATTAGGCAGTCATTTTGAAATATGCTTATATTCCGACTTTCATCAAAATTTGGAATGTAGACGAAAGAGATGATACCAATTGAAACAATGATTGTACCATCATTGCTGTTAATTTGTAACGGGCGCCATCTTAAAATTATGCGGCCATTTCAAATCGCCTTGAATTTGAAACGTTTTCCTGCTAATTTCACTGGGGCCATCTATACTGTGTGTTGGGGTGGGGTTGGGGGGGGGGAGGCGACTCTAGGGCAATGCCCTGTAAGCTAGCATATCTTAAGGAAATCAGCGTGAATTTGAAATATTTTCCTTCACCTAAAGATGCAGCTTTCATAGGAATTCACTTTAAATTAAAAATTTGTTTAAACAAGTGCTTCTTATACTGTATGATTGGGGACCCTACGGCAGAACCATTTAAATTAGCATTCTAAAGTAATCAGCGTGAATTTGAACCGTTTTCCTGCAACTAACAGAAGCAATTTTCGTACGTATTTATTTCACGTTTTTCAAATTGAAAAAAAATTGTCTCCTGCAATGTGGACCAGCTAGGAGATCCCTGGTTCCAGGGAGGCCCAATCTGACACTGGTGACATGTGCAGCACTGATTTTCATGTAAAGTGTGCGTGATTGTACCAGGTAGCTTGACATATGCTAGTTTAAAGGGGAACTGCATTTTGATACTTCTGCTACAATTGTATGGGAGTTATTGATGAGTTGATGAAAAGCAACAAGGAAATGAGCTAGGAGATAGAGTGAAGCAGGAATTATTAATAAACAAAAACGGAACGTTAAATGTTTACAGTAAGGGTCTAAAAGTCAAAACATAGAAGGAACACGGACAAGCTTTGAAAGTCAGGGTCTAGGTGAAAAATTTTGTCAGTAAGAGGCTGGTAAGCATTAGACCCTTACTACCCGGTGGTTAGATTAGTTCTAGTCTATTGGACAGAACGTGTGTATGAACGGTTGTAGCAGGTTTTCTTGGTTCTTAGAATATTGTTATGGAAATTTAAGGGCACAATTTTCTTGTGAAGATTTGTCATTTTGTCTTTTGCTGCTTTAGAATATTTTATTATGTTTCGCAGATTTATGGCAGAGGATAACCAAATTAATACTCTCTGCTACAAAGATGCTGTCTTGTTACTAAATCGAAAAATAATTTTCAACATAAAGCAAAGCAGGAAACGTATACCATACTACAACTGGATCATCACGTGGGTCTTTGTAGGAGGATTTACAGTTTTTCGCCAAATATTTATTGCTGACCACCGGGTAGTAAGGGTCTAATGCTTACCAGCCTCTTACTGACAAAATTTTTCACCTAGACCCTGACTTTCAAAGCTTGTCCGTGTTCCTTCTATGTTTTGACTTTTAGACCCTTACTGTAAACATTTAACGTTCCGTTTTTGTTTATTAATTCGTGTTACTTTTAGAATTGCAGCTAAATTGTAAAACAGTGCAGTTGACGGTCAAAGTTGATAGTTTAACACAGAGACCCTAGGCTGACCCTTACTAACACTGGCTATCGCCAGTATAATAATGGAAACAAATTCTTTAATCTTCAGTCTACGTCTTGCAGTTGGAGTTTGCTAATTGGCATTGTTACATAATAACAATGTTTAAAACAATGTAAAACAATCAATCTGGTCATTTAGAGCTCTGTAACCCCTGAACCACTTGCCCAATTAAAAAAGGCCTTATAGAGAGGGCACATCTACAGAGCAATACCTATAAAATGAGCTAAGAACCAGCTTTATAGGACAAATGGTTTGACCTGTAGCGAGGACAGACGAAACTATCCCCAGAACAACAACAACAACAAGAAGCAGAACAAGAAGTTGTCTATTTGGCCCCTCTCTGTATCTCGGGTTTGGCTCGACCGAATTTCACAATTTTTGGACTGCAAACAGGCTTTAACTAGTCAAGGCTAGATTCCAAATTTGGTTTAAAGATGTTTACTTTTGACGGAGTTTTAAGCTTTCAAAGTTGAGAGTTTAACACAGCGATCCTAGGTCGACCCTTACTAACACTGGCTATCGCCAGTGTTAATAAGAAATTATGGAAAAGAATGAAGATCTTGAGAAAAGACTGGCAACCGTTGAAAAGTGTCAGGTTAGTACGGTTTCGCCACAAAGCATCAAGGCAACTTTATATCTGAATATGTCAGCAAAGTGAAGTTTGCTAAAGAAAGAAAGCAAAGTAAAGAGTTGGAACATAGTGCTGCAGGGTATACGGCAGTGACACAACGTAGTATTATTGTGTATAACTCTATGGTGGAGCCAGTAACTGGGATAGCTGGAAGGGGCACTGGAGGGTGAAAAGAAGGTCGTCTTACTGAAGCCAATGCTATTAGACTGGATTTCTTAAGCCTACAACGCGCGATTTTTGTTGTTGGAGAAAACAAGGTTTTTTTAAGCCTAAGAAAGCCGCTCTCAAAGCACTGTCTTGACTAGAAGTGCCGTTTTTTCCCTTACACTTTAATCTAGTGCACCTTGTAGCTATTACCTCCAAATTGTACCTCGTAGCCAAAATGACGTCACTTGACGCTGCTCTACAGGAAAAAAACAGGAAGAGAACGTTTGACTGCTGGGTTCAGGGAAATGGAGAGTGGAGAATTTCGAAATTCTTCTGGTTGACAAGGAAGCTTGTTGACGGAAAGTCAGGCACGATAATAATTTTACTACCACCCAATGCATAAGAACAGGGTATTAAAAAATCGTACAATTTAAGGAACAGCGAGAGCTACGATGTCTGTACATAAACCAGGATTTTGACAAAAGAATAGCGAGAAAAGCCCTTTAAGTTGAGACAAGAGCTACGACGCCAGAAAGAAGCTGGGGAGACTGACCTGATTATCAAAAAGGGCAATCAAAAAGGTATAGTCAAAAAGGTAGGACCATCAAAAGAAGTGCCGAGCGCTGCCCTGAAATGGGCAACTGACTCAAATGCATGCAGTCTTCAACGCTGAGGGATAACTTAGCCACTGTAACTGACAGCACGCTATTGTATTATTATCTGCACCATGGACAGCTGGTTGAAGGCTAATGTTGCTGATAGTAAAGTGTGTATCGAGGGCTTTAATGCACATCGTGTGACAGAACTGCTTCTGATCATGGTTGAGTAACTGTTTATGTGTGTAATATGTTTAGCAGTGCTGTTGTTGACGTTCTTGACTATCACAGGATGCAATTGGTGCTTGTTAAAATTGAAATTGCGGACTTTGATACATGCTTGTGCTGTTGCTACAGAAGTGGCTATATATCAACGAAGAGGGTAATTCCAGGATGCTAGACTATTTGGATAGGCTTACAAAGACTGCCGGCATAAAAACCTTACGACTGTTGGGGACTTTTACTGTCCTAAAATGAAACAGAAGACTACCTGGCCCCGGAGATTGTCGGCTAACCAGTGGAGGAGCTATTTTTAGATCTGGACCTTGCCCTAACAGGTAAATTGACTGAACATCTTAAAAGGACACACCTTCTCATTACATTCGAGCATCCTGCTTGAAAAAGCTTTTGCGACATTTACATAGGTTAGAGTGAATGTAGCAATCCCGTTTCTTGCGAGGGAAAAAATAGGGAAATGAATGCCTTTGCAACAGTTACACACGTTTGACGTAATGTTACAAAATTAATCCATACAGGAAAGCCAACTGGGAGGAATGTACCTTTAATGAACGCACGAGACTGGTTCCCGGCCAACGTCGTGTTGTGCTCATCATCATACTGATTAAGGAGGTTGGCGATATTGCTGATGTGTAAGTTCTTCCCCTCATGGGATAAAGCAATCATCGTAGAGTTGAAAGGTGTGCTACTTACTCATTCAGGTAGCATTGTGCAAAGCGTTTGCTGCAGTTGAATGAAAAAGCTGTTTTTTTTAAAGAAATTTTGACAAGCCTTAAGTTAGCCGAAGCAATTAATGCTTGTATAGCTGAACCGGCTCAATTTTGAACATTACCAGATTTTTAGAGAAGAAGAAATCCCTGATAAAGGGAGGTGCCAGCCCGGGGCCGAAATATTGTCCAGAATTAGCCAGAATACATCCCATAGCCGCTGAAGGAGCATGGTAGCCTCTCACGCTACCCTGGCCGGCAGTCCTGGCGGGTACTTTGCCAAGGTACCCTTTCCAAGGGTTCGACCAGATCCGCTAACCTCCAGCCACCAGGTTGAGCTCTCTCACAGCTCAGCCACGATGACCACAAAAGCACGAATGTTTGAAAGCATGAATGTTTGAAAGCACGAATGTCATTGATGACTATGAGGTTGTAAAAGAAGTCGTTGTTCAAGTGGAACACGTATTTGTGGGTTCAGGAAAAAATAGAAATCCATTACATAGAGACTTTTCTTGAGGAAATCCGGAAGAAAAACGGTGCGTAGAAACATTAAGAAAGTAAGAATGTGGAAGACGTACAGGACTATGCGTTACAAATGAACAAGGTTGTGGAATTGCTTGATCTCGAGAATGGTCGTACACAACTCACCTACCTCTTAACAGTAAGAATAACCTCAAAGCAGTTTTTTCCTATGCAAAGAGAAAGAAAAAGGTCTTTCACTGCTGTTGGACCACCGATTGATCATGAAGGGAGGAGCACGCTCTGATATAAAGCAATGGCTGAGTTATTTAATTCTTACATTGTTAGTGTGTCTGGTATATTATTTGTAGAATGATAAAACTGTTGACATTCAACTTCTGACATTGCAACGAGTTCTCGGAAACCGCTGCTTATATCGATGAGAAGCTGTGGAAGCTTCATGTTCAGAAAGTCACTGGACCTGACTGGCTTCACCCAGCCATGCTGAGAAATTACAGTTCTTTGGCGGTCCCAAATGTCAGAATCGTGAAAGTCAATTAGCAAGGTGATAGTTCCACGAGACTGGAAAGATGCTAATGTGGTACCCGTAGGCCACTGAAAAAGAACTGTTAGAATGCCGGAGTCAACTGCACGCATACAAGTTTGTTACTTTTTTTTTTCATTGAAAAACAGGTCTCTTCAACAATGCACCTATTCTGCACTTATTCAAAATGCAGGGGCCAAAAAGTTTCTACTTTAAGAAATCTTTAACTTGAAAAACATTCTCTTCGACAACCACGGCCGGCTATTCAGCTATCTAAATAGGTGGTCGTAACCATTGTTGAAAAATAATGTTTCTTAAGGAAAGGATTTCTTTAGCCGTGCAGGTTCTTACCTACTCATGGATGGCTCTATTTTTCATTACAACACGTGATTACGAAAATTGAAAATTTGCCAATAGCAAAAATTACATACTAGAAATAACGTAGTTCAGTGAGCCAGATTTATGCACTTACGTTTCGTTGGAGTGGCATGACCCGGATTCGAACCGGCTACCCAGTTTGCCCCAGATCACTTGCATAGCGCCTTAATCGCTATGGCCACATCCTCCACTGGCGTAAAGGTGGCTTGCTGAACTACGTTATTTCTAGTATGTAATTTTTGCTATTATCTAATTTTCAATTTTCCTTAATATTATTTACAGCGATTTCTGTCAATTTATACACGTAGTAACTGTTTGACAACTGTTTACAAACGCGATGTTATACTTTTTCACATCAATGTTGTTGCTTTTGAAAACAGATGCTGCACTTTCCATCGTTTATGCTTTAAGTGGTATTTAAATGGTGATAATATACCATTTAAAGCAGTAACACTTGAATTCGTTGAACTTGTTTGCAAAAGCAACAAGGTTAATGAAAAAAGTATAGTATCGCGTTTCTGAACAGTTGTGAACAGTTATCACGCGTTGTAGTCAAAATGGAGCTATCCAATACGTGGTACAGACCTGGGTGGCTAAAATAGTCCTTTCCTTAAGAAACATTCCTCTGTGACCCATCATGCTGTCTTCCACACCTTATTTTCAGAGATATTCCTCATTCATATGAGAAGTAGAAGCATGCCACGTCTGTAATAACACACATGTACTCTTCCCGCCACCTTTGTTCACAGGATGTATTCCGTCACGTGTTTATTGGTATAAATAAAAGAAGCAATTGGGCAGCACTGCCTGTCCGCCCCACAACCATAATATGTTTTAACATGGTCGAGAATTTAGAAGCTAGAAGCAAAAAAAAAAAAAAAACACAGTGACAATGTATTTATTGATTTTTTAAGCGTCGTCTTGTTAAAGAAAACCATCTTTTTTTTTTAGAAATTTCAATAAATTGTATAAAGCGAGAGTTCATTCACGGCACAGGTGGCTGCGACCCATGTGAGCATTTTATATAAGAATTGCAAGAACTTGGTAGAAGATCCTGTAGGATCCTGCTACGTTCCTGCAAGATCATGCAGAATCCTGGAGGATCATGCGGGATGGTGTAAGATATACACCAAGAACCTACAGGGTATTGCTTAAGATCAGGTGCAAGATCCTATAGGAAGATCCTGAGGGATCTCATCAGGATCCTCAGGATATTGTACCAAGATCTTACAGGATCTACAGGATCTTACAAGTTTTGTTCTTTCTGTAAGAACTTAAAGGATCTAGGAAGATCTTCGAGGATCTTATATAAGACGCTCACATGGGGAGCACTGGGGAGTCACATTCGATAGACGTCTTGGTCCCAGCTGTCCGTCTCTGGCTTCTTACAGACCCGGGTCCGATCCTGGTGAAAGGAACTGTATATGCACGGGTCTTTCTTTGGTTGTTTCCTCCAGGGACTCCGGTTTCCTCCCTCAAGCGGCAAAAAAAAAATGTCCTGATGGTGGTACCTTCCACTTACCATCTGCCGTTTGGGCCTTTTTGAAGCTCTGACCTTATTGGTCGACAACTTCTATCCTATTCTTTTAGTATTTTCCGAATTCGCTGCACATTTTACTAAAACTATTTTTAACTGCAACTTGATTTTAAACAAATTTTTCTCCAGTACTTTCGCCAAGTAAGGGTGGTTCAGTATTGGCAATCTTCAGCACTGTTACCGCATGTAGCACTCTGTAACTGCAATAACTGGAAAGCATTATGTGCCATTAAAACTTAAACTTAAAACTTAACTTACCCTTCATTTTACACCTTTTTGGCCCATTTGATTCGTATAATCCTCCACACTCACATTCATAGCCCGTTTGTGGTGTTGGAATACACTTAGTTGTGTGTTCCGATTCTCCAACTTTGCAGTGTGCCTGCTCCTCTTCAGAACATTCTGGAAAAAAAAACCACTGAATTTTTAGATGTCTGCAGGTGTTCCATTAGAAATGATTTCAGTTAAATAGAATAACAGATTATGAAATGCGAAAACAAATCGCGTATAATTAATTTAAGGTGTGCTGAGAAATTTTTTCCTGGAACCACCTAAATTAGTAACAGTGTAGCCTCTGATACTTATACAATCCCATGCTTTCTGTAGTGAACAAGGACAAAATGCCTTATGTATTTCCCCTTTTCCTAAATACCTTCTTAAAAATACAAGCCTGTTATCAAAATTGAGTTAAAAATCTAAATTTATATTCGCTTTGGTGGAGGTTAACCAAAGGCAACATCTTAACTTTATTCAAAATTTTAAAATTCGATTTCAGCCACCCTACTTATTAACAGTTGTTCGACATCAACTTTACCTCTGTAACTAGAGGGTATTACCTTAAAATTGTAAGACCGGCTATGAACAAAACCCGTGTCAAAGGATTCTTTACATATAGACTCATATCCATATGGAATTCTCTTCCGTAACAAGTTATTAATGCTCCCAGCATCAATGCTTTTAAAAACGGGTTAGTCACTTATGTGGCCTTAAACCCAAAATAGCAACTTTCAACTTACAATGAATTTTACCTCTTACTTTATTTTCTAGAACCTTTCGACTTGCCAAGTTTTTCTTTCCCTGCTATTCCTTTACTATTATTGAATGACGCAACTCAAATATTAACTAGGCCATATTTATTGTGAACAGTGCATGTATTTGGTATCCCATAGGATGATTTATTTTTCCTTTAGCTATATTTATACACTATTTAGGTTTGACATATTATTGATGTTACAATTAGTTGTAACCAATTTTATTGTTACTACTTGTTATTACTTGTTATTTGTTGATACCTTGCGAGTTCAGCCTGCGAGTTCAGGCTTTACTTGGGTGTAAAGCCTGAACGGCTCTACAGTGCAGTGTAATTAAAGTTATTATTAAAGTAAGCAAAGGAACTATTCGTTGGGCATGAAAATTGTTCGAAAATCAGAGCGTCATTTCCCAAAACATTCTTAGCGTCGACGTCAAACAAAATCGGAATTTGACCAACTACCACACGAAAAAAAAACGGACAATTCTTCTTACCCATGCTGAAAGTGCACCTGTTTTAAAGTCCAATGTGCACATAGCTCAGTGATGAGATTCAGTATCACATCTTATTTATCTTGCTGTGTCACAGCTGACTTCATATCTCTATAAACCTACGGGCCTCTACCTACTTTTTTGCAGTTTCTCATGCATATAAATTAGCATCATCCAGGAATGTCAACAGATGCCACATGAAATCTTCCCGAAAGCCAGTCTGTTTTTCTTTAACTGCACCCTTCGCTTGGTCTTCCATTTGCTTTTGTTTTTTTAGGTCAAAGTTTGTCGAAGGAGGCACTGAAACTAAAGACTGGCCTCACAATAATACAATGTACCAATGTACCATAATCTCAGAAAAGTGAAAAGGTCTTTTGATCTCACTAGGACAAGGTCATTCTTTAATCTTGTCTGCTTGACAGACCTCTACCTTGTGATTTACTTGTCTCAATTTCTAGTGTAAAGGCCAAGAAGCAAGTTACTTGCCACTCTTTTATATACATCAAGGTCAGTGAAAATTAACACCCGTGAAAGGGCAGCAACCCAGGGTTGTTCAGTTACTCACAACACGTCCTTCACCTGGTATGGCAGTAGGCTTTGAGAATGGTTGTTCTTTCTTGACTGGTGTTACTAAAATCACCACCACCTGTATAAACTAATGGATAAGACTGGACAGCAGTGAAGTCCACATTTTCACTTACGATTTTTCATTAACTGCAACCCTCGATTACTGTGGTATAGTATCTGGGGCAGAGCGTGTGAAGGCGATTGAAAGGACCTCTTCAAAGGCCTAGGTTTGTCCTCACCCCACTCATGCCCAGGCTATTTCCGCTCCTCGATTGAGGCCGATCCTGGATCGTTACCACTGCAGGCTCTTAATTAATCCGCTCTAACGAAATGTTGTTCACTTTCCATGTTATAATTCTCATGACGTCCTAAGTCTTGTGGTGTGGTGTGGAGACAAAAGGAATTGCGTAGTAAAATTGACTGGTCCAGATCTTAAGTTTATTACTCTTTCTCAAAATCGTTGAGCACCGTAAGTCCCTTCACTGTTCAACACTCGTCTATCTTTCTCTCTCTCGGCATCACCTCACTCAATCACTACACAAAAACGTCCAGGAAGATATGTCCCTTTAATCACCTCATCAGTTGAACTAGCCTAGTTATTTTACTAACCAATATGACTACAGATTCAGCATACGAGACTCGGATGGATTTGTAGTTTCACAGCAGATGAGTTGGGATAAAATTAGTTGGCTTCCAAAAAGGGTGTCGAGAAAGGCCTAACAAAATGGCGACCATTTCGGGCATTTTGTAGCTGCCACTGTAGATACCCCACTGGGTTTGTGAATCACTGGCAGCCAATTCACATGTTGTAAAATGGCAAGATTCAGTGCTGCACTCGTGGACGTCACTGCATTTAGGATAATTGTCAGTTTTTTACGCATTCAGCCTTCTAGCAACCCCTTTTTCTTTCCTGTGGCTTTAGTGGAACTGCCATATTTTATTGGCACAATTATTTTCCTATCCCACCATGCAACACGACAATGTTTGCAAAGCATCAGGTGGAGTGAATAAATTTACATCAAGATGATATTTGCTTGACGTTAAAACAGGCCAAAATGTGCGCACTATTTCACCACCTCCGCAATTATAAATACTCGGGTGCAACTATTGATCATGGAAAAACTTTTCATGTGTGCACCGAACACGCTTAACTGTCGAAATTCATGGTTGCAAGCACCAAGTAGCATGAAAAAAGGAACATTGAGGTAATATTCGTTTGACGTTAAACATGCCAAAACGTGCGCATTGCTTCACCTGCTCCACAATTATAACTTCTCGGGTGCAAGTCTTGATCATGGAAATCATCTTCTTTCGAGCGCCGTGCAATGCACTTAACTGTCAAAATTTACGTTTGCAAGCATCAAGCGGCACGTAAAAATCTAGATCGAGATTACATTCGTGTGTCGTTAAAACAGACCAATATGTGCACATTGCCTCATCTGATCCACAATCATACATTCTCCGGTACAAGCATTGATCATGGGAAAATGCTCTTTCGAGTGCCGAGCGTCGCAATTGTGCATCAAAACTGACTTTAAAACTGCGACCTAAATCATTAGATCGACGTCAATTCCTATTTTTTTCTTTTGCTAATTTTTATCTCATAGTAAGGTTCATAAGGCCATACAGTTGTGTTCTAATTTTTGTAGCCACAAGAGTCGTCAGACTGCTAAGGAGGGAAACTCTTCCCCCTCTTCTATTATCTCTTACTTATATGCTTTCAACCCACACCATTTACAAATTTTTCTGTTTTTTCCCCCCTTAATTATTGTAGCCAGAAAAGTGTACCACGAGGATGGCTTCTTTATCCAGCATGATATTTTGTAATCTATGAGGATACAATTTTCAACATCAACTTCAATCTGAAATTAACGTGATACATTTGATAACTAGTTTTCTATAGATTTGATGTTAAACCAAGCAACTGACCTTTAATAACACAAGCTTGAAGACCTGACGCTTCGTAAACGCCTCTGCAGTGACATATGAAGCTATTCGGAGGTTTCTTCTTACATTTATTAGCATGATTGGAGGCTTTAGTCTTGCAAGATTCGTTTTGTTCTTCAGTACAGGCTGAATACAAAATTAGAAATGGTTATAATGATTAAAAACTATCACATCTTGAAATTAAAAAAAAAATGCAACTTTCTTACTGCTCAATTTGCACGCTTTGGGCCCAAAAGGAACGTAATTGCCCCCACATTCGCAACGAAAGTCGTTATCCACTGTGACATTGCAGCTGTTAGTCCCCTTTGATTCTTTCACTAGGCATAACTCCTGTTCCTCAAAAGTGCACTCAGGGTAGTCTGAAACTAGAAATACACCAGAACACTTTTAAAACAGGAAGAATCTTGAAGCGAACAAT
>JAHWFP010266831.1:12066-39707 GCA_023313725.1 Lithobius niger | reverse complement strand
AATCTAGAAGCGAACAATTTATTCTTTCACTAGGCATGACTCCTGTTTCTCAAAAGTGCACTCAGGGTAGTCTGCAACTAGATATACACCAGAACACTTTTAAAACATGAAGAATCTTGAAGCGAACAATTTATTGAAACGTAATTGTATTAAATGGTAATGAATTGTTTCTATGTGGTTTTGGGTAGAGCGTTTAATTTCCAGCATAATTTCATAAGCGGCAGATTTAGCACTGATAAGTTTATCTTTTCACGTGTTGCATGCCAAGCAAAAAAAATACAAGTAAAATGGGGCCGCCTGACCGGCAAATAAAACCACAAGTGCAAACAAGGTCACGATTTTAATTTTCAACTGGTTAACTTCCGGTCTTGGTAACAATAAAAATGATTACTAATTATAAAAACATCAAAATGGTTCTGAATAAACAGGAGCAGCCACTCTGAGCTCCACCATTTTGAAAGTTTAGGACTTCACTTTCAAAATGGTGGATCTCAGAGTGGCTGCTCCTGTTGATTCAGCACCATTTTGATGTTTTTATAATTTGTAATCATTTTTATTGTGACCAAGACCGGAAGTTAACCAGTTGAAAATTAAAATTGTGACCTTGTTTGCACTTGTGGTTTTATTTGCCGGTCACGAGGCCCCATTTTACTTGTACCCTTCAACCACAAATTTAAGTTTTCTGAAGCAAAAAAATACATTTGATAACTATTTTTCTATAGATTCGATGTTAAACCAAGCAACTAACCTGAAAAATTATATTAACTTAATTAGCTCAAGTGGCACTCACAACGGGATAATAATTTGCATTAAAAACAAGATGATCTGATAATAAATACTATACGTGGACAATTATCAGCAGTTGAGGAAATATAACGCCATTAACTACAGTGAGTTTAAAAATCACATTTCGTCCCTTGGATCGGAGCCCATTAACTTGTGAAAATGAGTCGAAAACAAATACTAATCTTAAAAACATGGTATGCAATTCAAGAGAGCAGAATTTAAATGCCTTATAGTTCATAAGGATATAAGCTGAACAGAATAAAAACTAAAAAAAATATCAAACAATAAAACCACCACAATCCGATACAATGTGAAGTCTGTCACCAAAGATCACTTCAACATAGAATTTCAGATCGAATAAGTGGACAGCAGAAGTAGGCCTATATAACGAGTATATTCACTATTGTCAGCAACAAAGCAACAAAGCTTGCCATATCACCAACTATTTAATGAACAGATGTCACCATTACTAGAAAGGATTATGTTCAGCAATTTCAAGAGCCTTATCTGTCAAACTGTCATCCTTTATGTTCCTACTACCCTTACTACTCACAATATCAGCAACAAAGTCTACCACATCTCTGCTTACAAAATGAATAGATGTCATCATTACTAAAAGGATAATTATTGCATCCTTCCTCAGTTTTCAAAAGCTATATCGGATAAAACGTGTCATTCCGTTTTGCTCTGAAACCATCAAGCTAAACTAAAATGCAATACTATCAGCAACGCAGCTCACATATCAAGAAGTACTCAAAGAATACTGCCACAGCAGAGCTCCTCCATCATAAAATGACTTTAACCCTTCTAGAATGGATTTCCTGCCACTTCTGTGGAACAAACCGTCAAGTTTCTATCCAATGAAACCGTCAAATTTTGCCATAATTGAGATCCACGACCAACTCATATAAAACAAATTCTGCTATAATCCTACAATTGTTCCCCACCATTACAACACTAAATCGTTCGAAATTTTGTCTACAATAACCGCTGCAAATAAGGGACACATTGTTACATTAGTAAATCAAAAACATTCTTCTTATGTATTTTTTTGACAACACAAATCAACAATGGACCAATCTGAATCGCAGTCATACACTCATACACGGAGTAACAGCTGGTTAAGACGTAGCAGGGCCACAGAAGCCTGCCAAAGTATGCTAGTGGGTAATGATCTTTTCTCTTCAAAATGCATGGTATAGCATAAATCATCCGACGCAATCAACTTATAGCATAAAAATGCACCAGCTCTAGAAAAGTATAATACGCACTGATTATATTCATAAACACAATACCAATAACCATCCTTAGGCTTGGACTGGCCGTAGTGCCAGGGCACAGGCACCCTTTAGTTGCTACAATTCTGGCGCCCTTGGGTAATCTTTTTTGTTACCCTTAAGTGGAAGAAAAATGAATGCTTTCCCGCTGGTTAGCATTCTACTTGCATTATTTTCTACCTCGTTGTTAAACTCCTCACCGCCCCTACCCCCCCCCCCCCAAAAAAATGTAAAGATCCAAGCCATCCTTGTGTGTTGAAGAATGCACTTAGAAGCCCGTAGAATATCAACATTAGGAAATGTACATGGGGCTCTTCCCTGGACAATGCTTGGAGAGTTTCGAAGGCTCTGTAGACCCGTTAGAATTGAGTTCCTGGTATCACACGGCACCCCTCCCCCATCATTTTCCTAATTGGCACAGGCGCTTTTTGTTACCCAGTCCGACAATGAATTCCTTCATATGAGAAACGTAATTTCGTAAATGTTCTTTTATCTGCACTATTTCCATAACAGTCATTGCATGCCATGAACCATTCTCAATCTCCACCAGGTATGTGCTCACTTCAACCTCACCAATCATGATTGTCAGCTTCGCGTTTTTCCTTCCGATGAATACTTCAGACGAAATACAAAATATTTAGGACAGGATGCCTGTTATACATGTTGGGTGCCACTTTTTATCTTAATGTATATGTCGATGAAAGTGACCTAGCATCATGACACAACCTCTCACTGCACTCAATGGGATGACATACACATACGAACGCATTATTAAACGGAAACAAGGCCGATTGGAAAAAAAGCTCTATATTTCGCTTCAATTACCCTGCCAGGGAAGGGAGGACGTAGTCGCAACAACTTCGTCTGAAAATCGTACCTTTAGGTATGGGTTATATGTAATCAACCACAGCAGAATTTCTTCTAGCGGCCGTATTTTCGAACTTGTGACTGTAACTGTTGAAAATTATCGAGACAAATTGATACATATGGCAGAGGATACAGTAAAAGTGGGGAATAAGGGCACGTTTATGCAACGAGACTATCTTGCCCGCCGAACACTATTTGCTAATCAACTATTATTTATTTACGATTAAGTTTCCCATTTCTACTAAATGCATGTAATATAAATAACAATACGGATAAAGAACAAAAAGCAACAGTAATTTTAAACATTGCTACAACATTGTTGTCATTTCTCGCTTTTTCCAAAATTTGCTAGTCTAGCTTAAAGAACAGCTTCTGGCAGTGATCAGACCACAGTAGAATAAAGCGTCCATTTCGGGGTTATCGAATCGAAGACAAGCCATCAAATGCCCGGCATTCAGAAATCAGTCCGTCGTCTTGTACTGTAGTAAAAATTATTTTCCTGTTGTCATATATCAATGCTGTCATGTTGCATGCATCGTTCGTTTTGTCGCGGAACACGAGCTGCATCTGGGCTGTTGCCGTGGTTACTAGGTACAGACAATTTTAAAGCCGCATTCACTAGCAATGGTGACAAGAAGCCGGCAGATTTAGTGTTAATCAAGTAAAAACTTGTGAGCTTGAAACTGGCGTTGCATAAACCCGCCCTTAGGCTTTGTGACTGTAACTGATGTGGATTATCAAGTTGAATTGATGCATAATCTCAACGGATACAGTAAACGTTAAGAGAATATAGCTTTGTGACTGTAACTGATGAGGATTATCGAGATGAATAATGGATACAGTAAAAGTAGGGGGGGAAATTTTATGACTGTAACTGTTGAGAATTATCGTGACGAATTGATACGGTAAAGGTAGGGGAATAAAGCTTTGCGACTATAACGGGTGAGGATTATCGAGATGAATTGATGCGTATTGCAGAAGATACAGTAAAATTGGGGGAATATAGCTTTGTTACTTGAACTGATGAGGCTTTTCCCTTTAACAACTGCAGATAGATGGACATATAGATAAATAATGACAAATGGATAAACGAATGCCATATAAAAGTATCAACTTAAAATAATTTAACTTAAACATTCATTACTATTTCAAATATGCACTTGCAAGATTTGGTAATTGGAAAAAAGATTAAAAATCTATAAACGGCAGCATTTATTATGCATCGTATACTTCAAGCTTAATGAATCTTAGAGTAGTGTTAGATAGGTACTAACCAACACCCAAGTCACATTGATATTGTCCATGCTGAGTGTAGTCTCCTTTACATACACATTGATAGTCTTTATTTTTTAGTGCGATGCACGTATTTTGTCCTTTAGATTCTTCAACTCTGCACTCCTTCTCTGCATTGGGAGCACATTTTTCAACTTAAAAGATAAAAGAATTTAGTTAACAAATAAAATATCTCTTTAGATCGTATAGTAACCAACAACTACTTAGCAATTTCCTTACAAATAGAACTTGCGAATGAGACCCAGTCGTTAGTAATGGAGGAAATTAAGCATCCAGTGAAGAGTTGTGGTCGAATCTCAAACCAGGACATTGACTTTACTAGCCAATATGTCATAACATTTCTTTGAATCTGAATCCTGACTGTAGGTTTCCATCCAAGCTTAGGAGTTGCTCCTACTAGATCAAGAGCCAATCTTTAGGGCTTTAGTGAATTCTGGCAATTGTGATATTGATAGTTAGGGCTCGAAAGAAGGGCTTTTTATTTGCTCAAAGGGCTTTTTATGTGCTCAAATGGAATTTTGTGGGGTTTTATGGGCAAATGGCTTCTTTATGGGCTCAAAGGGCTTTTTATGGTCTTCTTATTGGCTTTCTACGGGCTTTTTATGAGCTTTATATGGACTTAAAGGACTTTTTATGCGATCAAAAGGCTTTTCATGGGCGCAATGCGTGAAACAATGCGTATCTGTGAAACAATGCTTGCCTGTTGGTTTCTTCAAAACTTATGTTGATATTCACAAGGTGCTATTGCACTTAGTTGAGATGAATGCTGGCATAGAGAAATAAATGGTGGCATGAACTGAATACAACATTTCTGTCAACAACACTAGAATGGAAAAGGTTGTAAGCTAAAAGGGGAAACTGCGCCAAAAAAATCTTAGTGGAATAACAAAAGGAAAACCCAACATTCTATGCACGACACACAGCACTAATGTTTGCATTGTGTGTCGAGCAAAGCGTTGCTGCTCACAACTTTGAATTTACAAACACTTCCGTAATTCTGAATGTCTAGTTCGTTCAGCTTTTATGATGTGAGTTATTGTCTATATGGAGGCCTATATAGATGATCCAGCCACCATTATGGCTACCTAGCTTTGGTTCTCTTATTAATTAAAAACTCAGAATGCCATTTTCATCACAGCCTAAAGAGACACCAATGAGTTTAGTAGCGGAAGGAGGGATGGTGTCTGTGAATCCTGCCATTGAGGCGAAAGGTAAGGGGAATAGAATTCAGGTGGAAAATGTTAAAATAACTAGAGCTACTAAAAAAGTTCAAACATTAACTCACCGAATTTTTATGAGTTAGGGAAAGGAGAAGCAAACTTTTTGAAATTCTATCCCCCCGCAACCTTTTTACCCAGAGAACTAACAGCAAAGTTCAGAAATTAACGTGTGAAAAAGCCAACAGGTCGTTAATACTGGTCTGGTTGTTAATACAGGTGACCCTTCAGCCCACTCCATTGAACCACCACATCCAATCCAACGTCCAGGGAATATATCATCTATCAACGGGGTACACCTATACCAAAATGGGGCAGAAAACCACCCTGCTGAAACCAAGTTCGCTGGCGTACATTCAGGGTCAGATCCTAAAGGCCTGAAACTGCTTTCTCAAGGTTGATTCCAAGGTTACGTTCAGCACAAAGAGTTCAATCAAAGAATACAGGACCGATGATTCTGTTGTTTAGGATTAAACACCAAACATTACCACGAAAGGACATGGTTGCGGAAGCTCCAGTGTATCGGTTAACTTTACCACAGTCCCCTTCCATGAGCACATAACCAATGGATTACTGGGGCAGGCCCCATATCACAGGGATCTCGTTTAACCACAAATGAGACCATTCAGCGTGTTGCAGCTCATGTTGGGGAAGCGAAGTATGAATTTAGAAAATGCAAACCGTTTAGGCGATTTACATGTTTTCAGTAATCACCTTGGCTTAGCCATGTGCACATTTCCTTAATGGGGAACATATGTGTGAAGGGAACGGAAACATCATTTACATGGGAGGGGGGCGGAGCAGCGAACCCATTTGCAAACTCGCGAAGTGTTCCCCATCCTATGGAGTAAAAGTGTGTCCTTATAGGTCAAGTGTACGTGCTATCTAAAGACTGCAGGTCTTTTGGTGGCGTGTAAGGGACTTTCGGATACCCTGTATGGGACAACTGAAAAACCAAGTGAATTACGAACTACGCTCGCTGTCTAGAGCATCCAATCCCAGAGGGGAAATTTATTTAAGAAAGGGTTTCTAGATTCGTTTTACTGAATCCCGGATCCAGAGTTAATCCCTAAATTTGGTGGTCATTGTGGTTAAGCGGCGGCACTAGGTGGGCTCGGGACCAGATCAACTAGTTGCCTGAAAGAGTTGAGCTAGTCCCTAGTAAAATCCTTGCCAGTCAGTGCCGGGTAGGGTAGATGAGGGAATACTAGCCTCTTTCGGCAGCTATAGGACTTATGCTGTCCTATTCTGAATGTAACTCGGCCTCCTGAGAAGATAGGAGTAATTTGATCCTCCTTTTACTACACTTCTATCGCCTAAACGTTTCGTAAGATTCAAAAACCTTTTGCTTCAGAATGTAATAGGGTTTCAAACAAATAAATAAAAAGTACTTTCCAAAATATTTAAAAAATGTTAGAATTAGTTTTTTTTTTGCTATATTTATTAGTTCAATGGCTCTGTTTTGTGGTGCAAAAATTTCGTTCTCATAAACGTTTAGTAAGGCCCCAAAAACCTTTTGCTTGAGATGACACGGGGTTTCAAAAAATTTAATAAAAGTATTATACAAACTCATTAAAAAATAGCAGAATTATGGCCTTTACGCTACATTTGATGGTTCAAAAGCTCTGATATGGAGTACATACATTTCTTTCTTCTAAACGTTTAAGATGCAAAAACCCTTTGCTTTAGATGACATAGAGTTCCCAAAAATAAATAGGAAGTATTTTTCAAAACGATTTAATAATATTAGAATTAAAGTGTTTTTGCAGTATTTAATGTTTCAAAAGCTCTGATTCGAAGTACAAAAATTTCTTTCTCTTAAACGTTTAGGAACACTCAAAAACCCTTTGCTTTTCATCTCATACGGTTCCAAAAATATCAATAAAAAGTACTTTCCAAAATGATTAAAAAATATTAGAGTTATGGTCTTTTTGTATATTTAATGTTTTAAAGCTCTGATTCGAAGTTCGTAATTCGGCACAGCAACAAGGGGAAGTGAACACTGAGATTTTTGTGAATCTGTTTTGAATCGGCTTAGTGTCTCCATATTACTGAACTGAAGTGAAGATATGAAGACTGAATGCTACGAAAAAAAATGCACATGTAGAAAGTAATCCCGAACGCAATACAGTAATGTATTTTCTCTACTTTTATGCTATTTAAAATCCTGCATGTTTCCGAAAGTCGTCGCGTTGCTGGTAATCCAAGTGAAGCAATATTAGATCTTGCATAATAGGGGAATAAGAAATTGCACAGTAAAAATTATTTTACCTTTTACATTATAAATTGGATATTAAAATAAAAGCAATACTTGTTTAGGCAAATATTTTTCCGTTTTTTTCTAAATTTATTTAGGGATTTACTCTTTTATGTTTAACTTAACGTTATAAATAATAACTTCATCTTTAATTGAGGACTTATTTTACGTATTTAACCCATTTTCAATCCTTAAATTTAAGATAAACAGTGCGTAGATACCGTTCCTCGAATTTTCTATAGATTTTCCTGTATAGCGCATTTGTTTAGGCAAACATTATTTCCAGTTTTTTTTTATTCAGTTATGGATTTTCTATTTTATATTCAACTTAACGTTATAAATAACAATTTCATATTTGATTTAGGACTTATTTTACGTATTTAACCCATTTTCAATCCATAAAATTCTTACATTTTCTAAACGGTGTGTATCGTTCATCGAATTTTCTACAGATTTTCCTTTATTGTACATACCAGTTTCGTTTAGTACACATTTATTGGTACCCTCCAGATGGTAACGTCCGTGGCATTCGCATTTGAAACCAGTTCCATTTACAACAATGCATAAATTATTTTTTCCATATTCTTCACTCTTGCAAGCCTCTTTCTGACTTCTAGTACACTCTGTTGCAAAGAAATGTATGTTTGAGTCTCATGGAGTTATGTGCTTAGGCAATAGTTGGTAAATATATGTACGTAAATAACAATTTTTAGCAACTGAAAAAAAATAAGGATTGCTAAGAAAATGATAACAAATTTACACAAATTGTTAAAAAAAACAGGAACATTTTTGTACATTTTCTTGTTGTTTCTCATGTTTTAGTTGCAAAGAGCAAGTACCTCGTTATAAAGGAAGACTTTAATTCAAATTGACTGCTTTGAAATTTTATTCCTTTGGCCTTTACTATTTGAGCAGAAAATATTTTGTAGTATTGCCTAATTTCCAAATAAGTTCGCTAGTAGGTCGTGAGGCAATAGTGGGTAAATAGATGTATGTACATAAACAACAATTTTATGCAATTAAAAAATAAATGTTACAGTCTGAGAAATTGATACCAAATTTACACAAATTAGTATAAAAAGGTATTTCTTATACATTTTTTTTCGATTGTCATGTTTCAGTTGGAACGAGCAATAACTTAATAGAAAGCATGAAATCATCTGCTTTGAAAAGTTGTTTTCTTTGCCTTTACTGAGTATCAAATATTGTGTAATATTGCGTAATATCCAAATAAGTTGGCCATAAAATTGAAGTTGTTTTATAACACAATTGTTTCTATGTTCACCTGTAATAATAACGTGCACAACAGAGAAGTGAGTTGTGGGAACGTCAATAATGGTCATCAATTATGCAAGTGATTGCAATTATTTGTTGCAATTATTTGTTGAAATTTATTACGACTTGCTTCTATCATCAACAATATTATGGGTGAGTAGTTCAGTTTTATTTCATTTTCTATTGTACAGTTGGTATCCATCCTGGCATATTCAGATACATTCGTTCCACGTCATAACCAATTTGTCGTAATCCCGTACATTCTCCAAGCCCGTGATCCATTCCCTCGGCCGAGCATTCTCTCGGCCCTCAATCTATTCTGGCCTGTTCCCGTACATTCGCTCTACATCTGAGCCAATCTGTTCCAACTCGTACGTTGTCTAAGCTTTTGATCCATTTTCTCGGCCGAGCAATCTCTCGGCCCTGAATCCATTCTGGCCTATTCCCGCACATTTGCTCTACATTTGAGCCAACTGTCCTAACCACATACATTCTCTAAGAACTTGATCCATTCTCTCGGCCGAGTATTCTCTCGGCCCTCAATCCATTCTGACCTATTCCCATACATTCGCTCTACATTTGAGCCAATCTATCCTAATCCCATACGTTGTCTAAGCCCTTGATCCTTTCTCTCGGTCGAGCATTCTCTCAGTCCTGAATCCATTCTGGCCTATTTCCGTACATTCGATCTACATCTGAGCCAATCTGTCCTAACCCCGTACATTCTCTAAGCCCTTGATCCATTCTCTCGGCCGAGCATTCTCTTGGCCCTCAAGCCATTCTGGCCTATTCCCATACATTCGCTCTACATCTGAGCCAATCTGTCCTAACCCCGTACGTTCTCTAAGAACTTGATGCATTCTCTCGGCCGAGCATTCTCTCGGCCCTCAATCCATTCTGGCCTATTCCCGTACATTCGCTCTACATCTGAGCCAATCTGTCCTAACCCCATACGTTGTCTAAGTCCTTGATCCATTTTCTCTGGCGAGCATTCTCTCAGCCCTGAATCCATTCTGGCCTATTCCCGTACATTTGATCTACATCTGAGCCAATCTGTCCTAACCCCGTACGCCCTTGATCCATTCCCTCGGGCGAGCATTCTCTCGGCCCTCAATCCATTCTGACCTATTCCCGTAATGTCGCTCTTCATCTGAGTCAATCTGCCACCCCTTACGTTATCTAAGCCCTTGATCCATTCTGTTCTATTCCCATGCATTTGCCCTGCTCCTGATCCATTCTGGCCTTTACCCGAGCATTCTCTCGGTCTTTGATCCGTTCTGGCTATGCCTATTTTCCTTGAGCACATGCCAATTCGACAGTTCCCAGTTCGAAACACCAGGTTGGCCATCCCATAATGGCTTTCTTCCTGCTACTAAATTGCCTAGTAAGGATAAAAATTGAGTTGGTTTATCAACACTAGGAGCCGTACATAAATGCTATCACGTAAATTCAACTCCTTCCCCTCCACTGTCACATAGTGTCACAACATAGTGTCACATGGTTAGAACTACGGTGGTAGCCGATCGCCTACCCGCCACCAACTTTCGTTGTTGATTAATGAAAACATAGTAGTTAGAAGTCTTGCTAGAAAATGACATCACAAACGTCGGACATCGTATGTGTAGTTAAAGAAGCGTATAGAGGCGTATTTCGTAATCCGGAGTGCATGCCAAGGGTTTGCATGCGCCTTTTGCATATTGCATATTGTTCCGGATTACTCGCACGCACTTGTGTCATTACTACAAAGCGAGGCTGTCGTTATCCAAAGCACTAGACATAGGTGCTGCCATCTCTTGACACAAAGTGGCGAATTCGTGAACAAACAAGGATTTACCAAGGGGTGGCGCTACTTAAACCTACCACAATGCTAGTTGTGTCGTCTTTTCTGGAGCATTATGGAAGTTAAACCCTTTACTAAGTCTTTAGAATTACCGTGAGTGCAGTGTCTGCAGTTAGCCATTAGGTCGTGCTACATATTATGGAGAGCATAATATACAGGGTGAGGCAAAAGTCTGGTCACATGCAAATAACTAACGATATAATGGTCCTACGTTAATTCTAAAGAAATATTTGTAATGTAAGTCAGGTATGGAGAAGCCAATGAAGATATTTTCAATGGCCTTGAAAACAGCATTCAAGGTCATCCACATTCTATCTTTCAAACCGCGCAAATACAGCACAAAAGTGAATTACAACGTTGTACGCGAGCATCAAACATGACAAACTGCGAAAACAGATTGAAAATCGGAGCATAATATTGTAATAGTTAGGAGGAAAACAAAATAACAACAGAGTCTTCCCTGAACGTTTTAACTGCCATGCAGTGAAGCTTAGGGGCTGCCTCTACAAGTGAGTGCATGTAATGTGATGCGAGTCTTTCCTGGGCCAATCAACGCAAGTGAACGATTGCAGTTCAGGGCTGCTATAAAAGAAAACAACGTATGATACGCATTAGGCCTAAAGTAATGAGCCATTATTCACAACACAGAAAGTCATGTCCAGTATGTGATTATTTTATGATTTTACATTTATTATTTTTGTTCGGCACTAATGTCCCTTTGAGTGATATCCAGCCCAGTCGCAACAATCGCCAAAACGCATTGTTGTTACGAATGCTCACACTTCATTTCCAAAGGCGGAAACACATTTTTTCTGTGCGTAAATAACTTGGAGGGGGGGGGGAGGAAGGGTGAGAGAAAGAGGAATGAAAGTGCGCCAGAACGAGGCGAAAAATCATTGAAAAAAATTGTATTTATTCGTTGTTTTCTTTAAATGATTTTTTTTCTTTATGGTTCCATACATTTCACAAAACAAGAAAAATAATCGTACCTTAGAAATAACGTGGTTGTACGTTTTCTAGTAGCAGGGGGCGTAAAGTATGGTGAAGTTTTTCGATTCCCCATCTCCCACCCCTCCCAGAAAAAATGTTTTTCCGCCTTTGGAAATGAAGTGTGGGCATTCGTAACAATGCGTTTTGGCGATTATTGCGACCGAGCTGGGTGTCACTCAAAGGGACATTAGTGCTGGAAAAAAAAATAAATGTAAAATCAGAAAATAATCACATACCGAATGTGACTTTCAGTGTTGTGAATGATGGCTTAATAGTTTAGGCCTAATGCGTATCATACGTTGTTTTCTTTTACAGCAGCCCTGAACTGCAATCGTTCACTTGTGTTGGTTGGCCGAGGAAAGACTCTGATCACATTACATGCACTCACTTGTAGAGGCAGCCCCTAAGCTTCACTGCATGGCAGTTAAAACGTTCAGGGAAGACTCTGTTGTTATTTTGTTTGCCTCCTAACTACTACAATTATGCTCCGATTTTCAATCTGTTTTCGCAGTTTGTCATGTTTGATGCTCGCGTACAACTTTGTAATTCACTTTTGTGCTGTATCTTGCGCCGTTTGAAAGATAGAATGTGGATGACCTTGAATGCTGTTTTCAAGGTCATTGAAAATATCTTCATTGGCTTCGCCATACATGACTTACATTACAAATATGTCTTCAGAATTAACATAGGTCCATCATAACGGCAGTTATTTGCGTGTGACCAGACTTTTGCCTCACCCTGTATGTCACTACATAATATATAGTGCTGTATGTTATGTAGGTATGCTATATACTATGCAGGCTTGAAAACATAATATATAGCACAAAATAATTATGCTACAACAACATCGGGTGGCAACTGTTAAAGTAAAATACATTCGAAAAGTTATGCATAATTTATGGTGTGGAAAGTGGTACAACATCACTAGGATCAGATTGACAGACGACATGAACTTTGTTCTTATTGTTCTTTTTGTTCGTAATGTGACATCCAGTTGGAGCGGCTTAAGTCAACTGTAATGCGCTGAAGTTGCTGTATTTAAAAATTGGTGTGGTTTCAACACCGTACGAATTTCTAAATACAGCAAATTCAGTCCACTACAGCTGACTAAAGCCGCTCCAACTTGATGTCAAATTACGTCACGGTTTATGAAATACGAACGAACCATTGTAGTCATGAGAAATACGGCTTATGACTTAACCAACAAAATTCATACGATTGGCCCATTTCTATGCTTATTGCTCCAAGTCCTCAACTAAAATTTCACGCACTTTTGTCTCCAAGTTGAAGTTCATATGGATTAAAATGTTTTCTGCTTTAAACACCTAGCAATAAATACACATAAATCTCTGGAAATAATATAAGGAAAATTGGAAATTAGCCAATGGAGGATGTAGCCAATGGAGGAAACTGCCAGTGGAGGATGTGGCCATAGCGATTAAGGCGCTATGCAAGTGATCTGGGGGTGAACTGGGTAGCCGGTTCGAATCCGAGTCATGCCAGTACGACGAAACGTAAATGCATAAAGGTGGCTTGCTGAACTACGTTATTTCTAGTGTATGATTTTTGCTATTGGCTAAATTCCTGTTTTCCTTAAACACCTACCAGCAGAACCAACAAACTTCATCGGGTTGAACTCATTTTTATGCATACTGCATCAAGTTCTAAACTAGAATTTCACGCACTTTTGTTTTCAAGTTAAAGTTCATAGGGATTAAAAATTGTTCCTATGTTTTTAACACCTACCAGCAGAGCCAACAAAACTACATAGGGTTGAAATCATTTTTACGCATAGTGCTCCCAGTCCTCAACTAGAATTTCACATACTTGTGTCTTCAAGTTGAAGTTCATAGGAATTAAAAGGTTTCTTATTTTTTAATCACCTACCAGCAGGAATGCATTTTTTGGTGCCCTTTGCCTTGTAGTTGTCGCCACATTTGCATACAAAAACATTTTCTTCCGTAACGGAACAACCATTTTTGCCCCCCGATTCTTCAACACGACATGCCCTGGTTTGCTCTTCGCTGCAGTCACCTTTAGAAAATGAATATTGTCTTATTTCAACGGCAGTTCAAGTATTATGGTATTTTCGAAACAATGAAATACAATAAAATTCCAAAACGATTCTTACTTTAAAATTAATTATAACAAGAAATTCAACAACAGCTACGCACAATTTCAATTTTAAGATACACCAGCCAGTTTCAAGCAAATTTTCCATAGCTACAGTGAACGTCTGTTTTCATCAGGCAAGTTCATCAGGCAAGAACAAAAGTAAACGGTCCTTGTTTTATATATTTGCAGACGACATTTTTTTTTCAGGTAACAAATCGAACATTTGAATCGGCCACGTCGCAATGTCCTCGGTATTTGTCAGGCAAGTCCTTCCATTTTTTGAGAGGGCCACATGTAAAAGTAACCCTTTCAACAGAAATTGAATATTTGGCTTGGAGGGTTTTTGAGTTTTCATCAAGATAGCATTGCTCCGGAGATAGCATTGCTCCGGAGTTAGCACAATGCATGGAGACAATGCACGAGATCGGATTGGAGCGTACCACAACTTTGCTAGCTTCCAATAGAGCAGCGTCATGAGACGTCATTCTGGCTACGAGACACCATTTGGAGGTAATAGCTACAAGGTGCACTAGATTAAAATGTAACGAAAAACAACGGCACTTCTAGCCAAGACAGTGGTTTGAGAGCGGATTTCTAGGCTTAAAAGAACGTTGTTTTCTCCAGCAACAACAATCGCGCGTTATAGGATTAAGAAATCCAGTCTAATAGCATTGGCTTCAATAAGACGATCTTCCTTTCTCCCTCCAGTGCTCCTTGCAGCTAACCCAGTTACTGGCTCCACCATAGAGTTATACACAATAATACTACGTCGTCTCACTGCCCTATGTGCCAGTCGAACGTCATTTGCGGGTTCTAGAACCCCTAGCTATCCAGAAACATCTCCGGAACAAGCCACCTTGATAGACACTCAGGTGCCCTCCGACCCGAATATTTAATTTCTGTTGAGATTCGACTTTTGTGAGTGGCTCTCTCAACAATGGAAGGACCGGCATGACAAATACCGAGGGCATCGTGACGAGGCCGATTCAAATGTTCGATCTGTTACCCAAAAATAATGTCATCTGCAAAGATGTAAAAGAAGTACCCTTCACTTTCTGTGGGTGCCTGATAAAGACTGACATTCCCAGCAGTCTGTTGAAAATCCGCTGGATACTGGTTGCATCTTAAATTTGAAATTGTGCAATGTGCATAGCTTTTGCTTAATTTATTGTTGCAACGATATATCGAGATCTTAGTAGTTTCGTTTCGTACTTACCAGCCACCCAGCTGCATTTCTGTGGTCCACTGTTTGTATAGTTTCCTTCACAAATGCATTCGAATTCCACATCTTCTGCTGCTATTTTGCACGAGTTTATTCCTTTAGATTCTTTCACTCTGCATTCCTTTTCTTGATTAGAAGTACATTTATCTTCTGATACAATTTAAGAAATATATCATATTAAAATGTTATTGCTGCAGTGAAAATTTAGGTGGTTTGATTATTAACAACTTTCAGGTTTAAATTCCTAGTCATTGTCAAGATGATTTATTCGTTAATGAACATTCTTTAACGAACTTCAGAAGTTCTGGACAGACGATACAGACGACCTAGTTTAGGAGTTCCCGTAACATGGCTATGAAGACGACTTTAGTATAACTGTTAATTTAGCTATTTTTATGAAGTGGCATACTAAGCTGAGAAAGGGTTAAAGTGGTATTCACCCGAGACTGTAGATAAGGAGTAAATTTTGAGAAAAGTGAACAAGTAAGGCAATTATTGCAGTTCAGTGGCCTGTTAAAATCATTCGGCAAAAATAATTGGTTTATTTCCATAAATGAAACTAGATTCATTTAGGAGCCTTAAAGAAAACAACCAATAATTCCACTACAATTTCACAAGGTAGCTTGTGAGAACCAACTTTTAGCTTGAAATCGGGGTAATCTACACTCAAATGTCTCCTCTAGCATTTCCGTAACACGTACCAATGGGAGGTGCAGCAGCTTACGATGGCAATCATGCCAGCTAAGTCCAATAGCTTAAATTTGCAGATTGTTTCTCGGGCGCAGTACCCACTTCGGACACAAAAAAGCAAGTTTTTTTTTTTCGCGTTTGCAGTAACGTCTGTGTAAAGTCGTTTTAACAGAAGAGCATAGGAAATAAAAATGAAAGTAAACCTTCAAGTTGAATACTTTTTAGTGTGTATGATGAAATCAGAAAGGCAACGCATGGATTTGCTACAAATGCACTGTCAACAGGTAGCCAAAAGTGGCCAATAAATTTTTAATAAATTTTTGTGTTTGAAATGGGCATAAGAAATAAAGACCCCAGAATTACGAAGAATGTGTTTTTTTCCAGGCAGTCAACATGACCTGGTAATAAACACAAGTTTTTCATTTGATAGATCTAATTGACTACTAGCCGCTTAAACCGGTCCATGATGTGGGTTTACTGTAGAATGGCAAAGGCTAGTGGAAGAGGGGAGAGCACAAATGTGTAGAATAATAAACAAAATATCGAATGGGGATAAAAACTAAGATTAACGATTGGTAATTATCTAGATTAAAGGCACAACGCCAAATCACTTAATTTTTGTAGTAACCGATACTACTCTTCATCCTAACACCGTTTCGCATCACAAAATCCGGGGAAAATGTGTATAAACTCTCAAAAAAATTAAACATAAGACGTAAAATGCTAGTCACAGACACGCTAAAGCTACGACGGTAGCAGCCATACTACGAGGTGTTTGATTCGGGAAGCAGGGTAGCCGGAAAACCCGATTTGCACAACAAAAACGTTAGCGGAAATTTTTCTTTCGTTGTTTTGTTATTGTAAGTTTCGTGTGGTTTTGTTGTCATTGTCAGTTGGGTTAGGTCAGGTAGGTTACGTAGGTTAGGTTAGGTAAATTAAGTTATGTTACGTTTGGTTAGATTTCCATAAACTTTTAGTGAGGTGCAAATCAGGTTTTCTGACTACCCTTCTTCCTCACAATATGGCTGTCACCGCCACTACTTTACCATGTGTGTGACTAGCATTTTCCGTCTTTTGAAATTTTTTTTACAACCTTACACCCTTTTCCCCCGGGTTTTATGATGCCAAATGGTGCTGAGATGAAGAGTAGCGTCAGTTAGTACAAAAATTAAGTGATTTAGCGTGGTGCCCCTAATCTGGATAATTACCCTACGATTTATATTTACATTTTCCGGATTTCAATTGGCCTTTGTATCTTCAAAATCTAGTTGACTATTTCATGGTTACGCAATCATAATGCTCATTGAGGAATATCAAAACCAGATATAACAATGGTAAACAATGCTTTACCGATTGTTGAACATTTAACCGTTTCTTTGTTTGTTCTGGGTATAATACACGCAAAAACCGGCTAATATGTTCAACAATCGCTAAAGCATTGTTTAACGGTTGCTGGCTATAAAGTGAGTCTTAACTCAGCATTGTTTTGTTGGCATTATGCCTAACTTTGTTCCTCTTTTGGCTCGAATTGGCTCTCGTGTCTGTGTATTATTAGCCTGACGATTTCCCTCTTCGGCAACAAGAACGAACGAAGCGGCGCTGTGTTTTTCTAATGCAGGATGAATGGGCGTTATCATCGATAACAACCGAAAACCTCGGGACATTATAAAACAATGCCTGTGTGCGCTGGCTCGCCTTTGGGACATCTTAACCCATAAAACGGCACTTGCACTCTTTTGCCAGTGCCGGCCCAAATATGCTTTAAACAATGCTTCATACAATGATAAAAACAACAATATATTTTTCCGGAAGAAAAAGAAAAAGAATTTAACGGAGGAAACAATGCAGAAGTAATGGTGTAACAATAATGCTGCAAATAACGTCTTTACAAACATGCATTGTACTTGGGTTCATGAAGACACATCATCGGGCTTGAGTGAAAAAGACGAAAAAAATATCTGTCTGCTCTCGGGTTACAGGGCTTTGAAAGACAAAAAATGCATAGTCGGATTAAGTGCGGAAAAAAAACCAGGCCACAGGACGTGCAAGACACCGTCTGCTCCCGGGTAACGAAAATGAATGATGGATGGTGGAATAATCACAGGATACATGGATTCAGTGAGCGAAGCAACCATACCACAATTACCCATCTTCAAGAACCGGAATTATTAAAATTACACATTTCACTGTTATGAGGCAGTTGTACTCCTAGAGTTGGCCGTCTACATGACGGGCTTTACAGCTAGTTGGTTTATAATGCCCTTGGTTTTCTGCCATTATCCTTTAAATACCGTTTTTTTTTTCCGACTCTTATTCGGCAATAAGTTCCATGCTAAAAGAAAGAAACTGTAATTTTACTACTTATAAACCAAAAAAAAGGGATTATTTTGTTGGGTTTTGTACGGTGTTTCTTTGGTTTAGCTTACTTTCTAAACTGCAACACCATAAACCATAAATTAAAAATATTTATATGCACATAGTGAGCACTTCCTTAAACTCACGGAACATCTTAGTGCTGTTGCCGTTGTTCATCAAGTTTGGTCATAACAACTGCCTAATTTCTCGATCACCACGACTTTGCTGATATAGAATGAACTCACCCGTCTTTCAAGGCAGTTTATGAACTGAATCGATGAACCAAAAAAATGACGAGACATTGTATTTTTTCTGTGCTGAGATTATTTGTGTAAACATAATTAACAGATGGTGACAACTTCAATGAAACATTATGGCATGGTCTTGTTGCACTGAATTCTACCAGTAATTCGGAAATGTGAAATGGAATAAAATGTATGCAAGAGCTATGGGCTTTATGCTCTGTATGTTACGAGTATATGTGAACAACGTGTGGAAAAATTATGAAGCAATGGCATACCTTCACCTTCTCCCGTTACTGGTTGCTTTCCTGTGGATTCAGCTGTGTACTCAGTAGCACCAGTTTCTAGACAACATAGGATAAAAATCACTTTATTAGGACTTATTGTACTTCTTGGACTTCTGCACTTCTCCGATCTTAAGTATTTTTTATTACGGTATTTAAATTTATCAATTTAATTAAAATTATCAAATTATACATTAAAACCATCAAATTTATTCAAAATCTAGTGCCACGCTATATTGCAGGTAGGCTCCATATTTTGTTTTATTTATATTATATACATTTTTTTTTTTATTGTAAATAGCTCTAATTTTACTTCTCACTTCAGTTTTAACAGTCATTACATCAGATTCATGCATTTCATGGTTTTACCTTACAACTTTTCGGCTGGATATCACCCACCCTCCAGGGTCCTTTCCTGACCTGCGTGCTATCGCACCAAACCTTTTGTTATCCATTATCTATTATTATCATTTTTAACAATGTAAAATTGTTTCTCGACGCAAATGATTGCATGGAAGTGGAATTATTCCCTTGTGAAATATTTAACGGAATCTCTGCCTCCTCACCTAAACCATGCGCCATGGCCGTTTGCCGTGATGTCATCATGAGTTAGCCAATGACGAACGAGAACAACGGCTGTTTGGTCGTCTGATTGGACTAGCCCAGTCACCTGATGTGCACGTCACAGCAAACAGCCATGGCGCGTGGTATACAGCCATGGCGCGTGGGTGTCGTATGAGACGATTGTAGAGCAGAGCCAGGACAAATACCAAAGGTACCTTGGATATTTCGACTTTTTCTTTCTGCTTACGGTAATAAAGAACGAAAGAGAAAACAACAGGAGCCCAGAAAAATAAAAATTCTGCGTTCTGTTTAACTCCAGGAAACAACATAAAATGGTGTTATTTCCATGACAGTGAAATTTTTCAGTGGGTTTTCATTACACAGCACTCCAAACTAATTCAAGAAGTCATGAAGATTTGGGTTGTGAAGGAAGCGGAATATACTAGGCCAATGTCATTTTAAATACCACAAAGTTGTCAGCATATTTTCAACCGTTCTTATATAACCTAACTGCAGTTTCCCATCAACAGTGCTGAACATTTCTACAAAATGTAATTTTATAGGCATGAAATGATATTAATGTATGGCCATGAGACGTAACTGACATTTCAAACACAAGAGTGCAATTCAAGATTATGCAACAATTGATACATTTTTAATAGCTTTAATGAAGAGCAAAAATGAACTGAGTTGGTTCTTCCTAGAACTTTGCAGTCATAAAGAAGCAATGAATGTACGTATAGTACAAGCACCTATGTCTCAAAGACAATTTTATGAAAAGTTTAGTATTTAGCAACTGTTATTTTTAGTAAATTAAAATTTGTTTACAGTTCCAGCTCAATCTAAATTTTAATGCAATTGCCATACCGATTTATTTCTAACCACTTTACATGAACAACAAACAAGACAATAAATGTTTCTAACCTTCAGGTAGAATACTTGAGCCTTCTTCAGGTGCAATACTCGATCCGTTTATAGGTGGAACTGATCCTTTTTCAGGTGGGACACTTGATCCTTCTTCAGGTGTAATACTTGATCCATTTTGAGGCTGAATACTTGATCCTTCTTCGGTTGTAATATTTAAATCTGCTTCTGGTGTCGTGAGTTCTGTTAAAGTAGGTTTGCAGATTAAATGACAAATAAAACGTTTTATTGCCAATCTGCCTTAATGCATTCATGAAAAATGTAATAACTTTACTGCAAACATACTCTCTTAAAAAAACCTTCAAGCATCTAAGAACTGAACTGAGATAAGTTCCTCAGTTAAGTCTTCTTCAGGTGTGATGTGTGATGTGGAAGTATATTTGCAGATTAATTAACACGAAATAAAAAACATTTCATCACAGATGTGTCCCAATTCATTCATGAAGAATGTACTACACCACATTATACACAATCCTCAATTTACATTGGTGCATTTGAAAATTGAACCTGGAATGTTACATTTTATAAAAAATGATCATTCGCATAAGTATTATATAGAATTATTTATGAGCTTCCACCTTGGGATTCTAGTGGCTTCAGGTGGCTTCTTATAAAATTTTATGGCTGAAATATTGTGCTCATTTGTGAACTTTGTTCAACCAGTAATTAGAAGTTGTAGTAAAAAATAGAGATCTGATCACGTTAGGAAGTTGGTTGTGTTTTTCCAAGTCGCTAATTTTATTAATTAGTTAGCAGGGATAACTAAATTAATGAGGCATAACGTGTTTTATATTACCAATAACAAAAATGTTACTAATTCTTCCAAGCCAGAGACTGATAGAAAGACAAAAACGCAGTTACCACCAAACATGCTAAACAAACTCTTTAGAGGTGGGTCGTGCATTTCAGCTGCCATTTCTGCCTTTTTTGATGGGAGAAATTGGTGGTTTTTATCCGTTTTAAATAACTATTTTTATGCTTTTAATGTAGGATGACTTAGTGGCTTTTGCCATGCTTTAATTTTATTGCTAACCTGATGACGAAAATTGAAAATTTTCGAAACGTTGTTTGTATATTTTTATGTAGCACTGCTTGGTTTGACTTCATATAATAAAACACACTCTTTATCACTAGAGAAATGTGTATGGTTCTGTGCATGTCTTGGCTTTTAGATTAACCACTTTTCTGCGGTGTCAGTCAGTATATCAAGTTTCATGCTAATGCTAAATTGATAACAATTTACTTTTAAGCAACTGAAGAGTTGCAGATGTTAGTGTTTACTATTAACATTACTATTACTATGACTATTAGTGTTTACTATTTTGACTCCCCAAAAAATATTATTTTCACGAAGATTTTCATTTCTTTCTGTATTGCATAATGCTTTTGCATAATTGCCACCACATGTTTCACATTGTTGGGTTTGCTGATCCTTAAGTGAAACTCAGGGTCGTTCTGATGGTTCATGATGGTTTATTCAAGCTAGACATTGCATTCCACACGTCCAGCCTTCATCTTTTCCATGGGCATGAGAGTGAGTGAGAGACTTCTTTTCTGGTGCGCTCATCCGGTGGAGCCGAAGGTCCACCGAGAGCGCACTGGAGCATTCTGTTGGGAGGTAAACCCATCACTCTCCCCCCCCTTCCCGATCATGTTGGAGACCATCGGCTGGAACTACATAGTAAGAATTGCACTTTTTCAACAAACTGAAATCATAAACACAGTCAAATAAGTTTCTTTGGTCACTTGCCTTTAACCTGAAGTACAATCTTTGCATCGGCTACTCCAATCTTTATCGTAATAAATGTTAGACTTGATTCAAACCAAATTAATTCAACCAACGTTTGGCTGAGTCATTGCAAACTTTAACATAACTCACACTTTAGTAGTGGTTGTTCTCTACTCAGTAGTAACTTCATTACATTTTTTTCCTTCCTGAATAACCCAGTAGTTTTCTGCACAATCCCCCAAGATTATTATTTCACGTCTGAGGTTAGATTGGAAAAAAACTCAACCTCGTCATTCTCCTATAGCATATTCGCTGTAACCTACATAGATTTTGGTTAGCAGTAGTTGGTTTTCTTGCCTCACATTTAATTCATATAAAAAACTTTGTTAATAATTATACCTTCATCTCCCAAGTTAGCCTAATGATCTATAGTGTGCGTGTGGTATCTTGAGCCCTGCAAGTATTTTGTGAGCGGCTACGTCTTCCTGGAGGGAGCGGCTTTAATCGATGGCTGCCATTGTTTTTGTAACCATTACGGATATCAACAAGGCACTCTGCTACTGAAAACGTACAATCGATTATCTGTGTTCGTTCTGTGGAGAACTCAGGATAGGCCGCAGACACTATAGTATGTGTATAAACAACTCCAGAAAGAAGATTCATCTTTCCCTTTTCGTTCACATTTCTGTTCGGCATGTGCTAACATCTGCTGCTTTGTACGCCCATGAGTTCCCCCAGCCCAGGAAGCCAGCTAATTCGACTACTACAAATACTTGGTTTCCTAGTGTCTACTAAAAAAATTGGTTATTTTGACTACATTAATCCTCACCGTTTTGTTATATCCTTAAATGCCTTCTTACGGAATGTTCTAAATACATTGTGTCATTTCCTGAAGTAGTAGTATAACACTTCCATCTGGTTCCTTTGGCCGAATGGCTTGATGCGTAAATATTAGGAATGTCCCCCTTTCCCACAACAAAATCGAATTACCCTCGAAAACCTCTGTCGGTCTGTGACATTGGCTATCCGTGGGAGTGTCGATCTCGATTACTCGACAACATGTCTGGGCAAACTCACCCCCGATTCGCGCTCTGCGTGACGAAACTTCCAATTTTGTAAGAAACTAGTATTTCACGGTAAAAAAAAAGGCACATGATTTCTCTGAAGTCAGAACCGCTCAATACTAGGGTGAAAGAACATGAGTATGCTGCTAGTACATTATGCCGTTTTTTTCAGAGTCAATCCAAGAATGTAACATTCGTTAATTTGGCACACGACAGCTACGTAAAAAATGTATCGTGTGTCAACAACAGTTTTCTAGATTGGTGTGAAAAGTGTTAAAAAAATTTTCACGTGTCACGCTGCATTCCCTGGCTGTGGCTTGATGTTTCGATTGCTGCGTACTGACTGCAGAGTTGTCATTCGTTTTTGGGAACACTTGTTGGGTTTGTCAGTACGAGAGCATTGCTCTCACTTTTTCACGTTTCCCCTCGGTTGCGTGAGTTGTTGGGATTCCTGGGTTTGACCACACAAGGCCCTCTGTGGTTTCGGTAAACTTCACTGACGTGGCCATTGCTTTGCGCTTAAACAACGACCAGAATAGGAGTTTCTCCTCGTCTTTTTTTGAAGTGTAGTTGCACTTTCAGCAGCTTCCTCGCCTTGAGCAACTTTCCTTGCATCAGCATAGTTTGTCTTCATTATGCTCTTGCACACTTTGAACTTGTATTCTGAGAAGGTCCATGAGTGCAAGGTTTCGTTTAACAAGCTTACCCATTTAGTGGACCCTGCCTCCTCGCCACTGCCTGGATCATGTTTGGTTTTATGTCGTCAGGACACTATTTCCCGTTCTTTAGTTGTAGGTATGGTGGACTAGGAACGGCTATCGCCCAAATTGGCAATAGCCGTCTTGCTTCTCTTTTGTACCTCCGTAGTGTGCACTGGCACTTCGTGTATGGCATTGCATGGTCCAACTCACAATTCCCTTCCTTCAAGGTCGACATATGATCCCAAATGTTGAAATGTTCGCCTTTCCATTCGTTAATTTCCATAACTGCTTCCATGCTCCCCAGTAGAGCGCATTTTCCCACTTACGACTGTACTTCGTTTCTCGGCGTTGGCTAATGACCGTGACGATATTTATTATCTTCTGGTGACGTGATTTTTGTAGACACTTGAAATGCCCAGTTATGTGTTCTTGCACTTGCTGTCGAATGTGTGGCGTGACTATTTCTCTCCAGTGTTCATTTGCATTTCCCATGCGTAATGCGCTGATGTGCTCCTTCGTTTTCTGTGATTGATTCGCGTCCGCCATGTTTCTTTGCTTCCGGTGTCTTCGCAAGGCTCACGTTACTTCCGGTGGGCTTGGTTGCAACTCCGAGTTGAGCGATTTACTGTGCTCATTCCCGGGCCGCTGCATCAATTCACCTTCGGGGGCCGCTGTTTGAATCTTCGATGTTAACGCCTTGAACTGTAGTGATCTCCAGAATTTGTGACCATAGATTCGCTATATCGTACAGAATGTCTTTTTCCAGTCGATCTATTTCTGACTTCAGCCGTAAGTCTTGCTCCTTGATGACTGTTGGTGTCGTCGATGTACACCTTTTTTTTTACCTGAGTTCGTTTGGTTGCACATTTATCGTGGTTCGAAATTTTCGTTAAAGTTCTACTGACCTTGGTGAAATGGTGATTGAAATGTCCCCGATGCACGTGTATGGCTTCAGCTCGGCACGCTGGTGATTTTCACAGATTGAATGTTGCCCAATAAAACTTTAGCTGTTCGATGATTACCTCGTGGTCGGTGTCCATTGTTCGCTACGATAGATCGTGTTGGTGCGTGTTTCACGGTGTGGTTTTTCCTCCAAAACATATTTACGTCTGATTTCGATTTTCTACGTCGATAAAGTCACGTTGGGCGCCAATTGTCGGGTTCGCTGATCCATCAACGAGCCTTAGGATCGTTCTGATGTCTCATGATGGTTTATTCAAGCTAGCCACACGTCCAGCCTTGATGTCTTCCATTGGCTCGATAGTGAGTGAGAGACTTCTCTTCCAATGCTCTCATCCGATGGAGCCAAACGTCCACTGAGAGAGCGCCAGAGCATTGTGTTGGAAGGTAATCCCAACAACAAGTCCATTTCCATATACTTCTAATAAACTTTCTGCACATTTTCACCCATTTTGCACCAGAAATGTTCTTCAAATTTGTTTCACGTTTCCAGATCCTATCTGTAAAATGCAGCTGGTCTCAGTCCAGTAAAAACTATACATATGCAAAGACCACAACTTTGACGCAGGCTTTCAATTTATCATAAAAGCCATTCACATTCCATTATAAAGGCTTCGTAAGGGAAAGTAGTATTGATGCTGGCGAAACATACAAAAAAAAAACAACTAACCTTTCAACAATAACACTGCAAGTTCCAACGAAAAGATGGGGATTGTAGTATCTGATAGGTATTTCTAGAGGTGAAGGTAGTGTATTGTTAAGCAACCGTGAATGATTGTTATCTATCAACTTCATATGTGCAAATAACGACTTTCTAGATATTCTCACTTAATATCATGAGAAATATTGACTTTTTTCGTAATCAGCAGTTTCATTAGCATATGCATTCATCATCAACAGCCTCATTGCCATGTAATTGTTGAAGTGAAACCGCTCCTTTTTTCACACACCGGCTTTACATTGTAACTGGTTTAAAAAGAGTGTAATAACAAAAATAGTCCCATTTCAGAGTCTACATCCTCTTTCTGTTAGGCTATGCTTGTGTAAAACCACTTTGTAACATTTGTCTTCAATCGTCATCGATTTTTAGGTATCTGTGGTTATTTTCATGAAAGAATTGTGGTCACAGAAAGAAAATTATATTATAGTATAACATTTTTGTTCGTGATAGAAATTTATCGTCAACACACTTGCTGCATCCTTTGAAATACCAAGCTTTATCTTCTCCCACTACAGGGCAGATAAAATGAATGCTTAATAAACAACAGCAAAGAAAAAATGCTATTTATTACAACCATCCCATTCCCTGACAGAAGTCATTTGTAGGTTGCTGCGCCCGTTGAATCAGTGGTTTTAGTTTCCACTAACACAGAGCAAATTATGTAAGCAACTAACAAAAAAGAGCAAATAGGCAATGTTATTGCGTTACGTCCTTCTCCGTGATAGCAACTATATCTATAACTCTATGCTGGAGCTAGTAACTGGGATAGCTGCAAGGGTCACTGGAGGGGGAAAAAAAGGGCGTCTTACTGAGGACAATGCTGTTAAGGGTGGATTTCTTAGGCCAATATGCGCGATTTTTGTAGATTTGTTGGCAGTTGCTGACATTTTTAAGCAAGTGGAATCTTTATTTTCCAATTACAACCTAGCAGCATAAGGATTTGGAGAAAACAACGTTTTTTTGAAGTCTATGAAATCCGCTCTCAAAGCACTGCCTTCACTAGAAGTGCCGTTGTTTAACACTCCATTTTAATCTAGTGCCCCTTGCAGCTATCTCTGTTGTAGCCAATATGACGTCACATGACGCTCTTCAATAGAGGAAGTTGCCCCATCATTAGAATTACGATGTTTTTTAGTTTACGATTAAGTCATGGCATGATGAAAAGTAACAAACAGAAAGTATGATTGTATTAAGTCCCTTTCCATGATAAAAGTTATCTAAATAGTTGATACACCCTTTGAAAAACTAAGTTGTAGTTTCTGACATTATTACAGGACAGATTAGCTATTCTGAATTTGTACTAAGATTTATAACAAATAATCTGCCTTCTGCTTCTGTGCTGACAATGAATTCAAAAGTAAAAATTCAACTAAAAGTTGCACTCTGATAACTTCAACAAGTTTTAAAACCGGAAGGCGATTTTACTGAAGTTTCAAGTTTTACTTTTACATTAGATGTTCTGACAAAGCCATCAAGTCATAGTTCGGCAACTAATGTACAAAGATCAAACAGTAATGTAATCATTACCTCAGCACGATGGCATACTTACTTCGTTAATCCAAAGATAATTCCTTTGTAATAATAAGATTCATAAAACTAAGTGAGCATTTTTATTAATAACCTTCATACACCTAAAAATAACGTAATTCATTTTTTTATAATAGATAACACTAAATAGCAGTTATTTTTTATATAAGATTCATACTCCCAAGAGTTGCATCACAGGGAAAGGATAGGATAATTCAAACCCATATATAAACATTCCTCAGTCATGCCCTTGCAGTGAAGGTTCACATATAAGAAGAATAAAAGAAACCATAAAGGTTCCTCCCCTTCATCAACATCAAAGGCGAAAAACTTAAAACTAGCAACGTTTATAATCTTTAATAAAATGTGAGAGCTGTGTTTTGCCCCTAATTTTATATTTAAATTCGAACGTATCAGCATCTGTACTCTACTTCATTCGCAAATATTTTACTTAAAAATAGTGGTCTTCATTCTTCATTACAATTCCAGCCTGCTCGGTCCATCAATCAATCTAACTAGAAATATTAAAAAGGCGATGAGGTTTGGACTGGAAAATTTGTTCCTTATGTACAGACTAAAATAAAAATAAGTTTCACTGGACATTTAAGTAACATTTTACAAAGTCTTTCAGTTCAAGACTGTAAAATATGTGCCCCATTACAGATTTAACAAAACAACGTTATTTTAAAGATCAAAACAAGTTTTTACTTATACCAAAACTCAACGCCTTTTTAAAATTTC
>JAHWFP010266831.1:0-11966 GCA_023313725.1 Lithobius niger | reverse complement strand
GTTTTTACTTATCCCAATATAATAACCTTCAGTTTGGGGTAAATATAATCTTTAATCTATAATCCATCGTAGGATGGACGGCAACGAGACGGCCACAAGACGGCCGCAAGTAATTGATAGAGCACATATCCGTTTTCATTGTCTGTCGCTCGCCCTTTTTCTTTGCTACCGTGGCAAGAATGAGCCCGCTCGCCCTCTTGCTGATTGTTGAAGCTTCGTTTGTTTCCAATGTCTCCAATGCCTATTTATTTATTTCATGTGTATAAAGGCGTAATTATTTATTTCCGGTGTACAAAGGCGTATTTATTATTTCACATGCACAAAGGCGTATTTATTTATTTCACATTTACCAACGCGTATTCCAACCATTTTTGCAGGAAAGAATCATATGTAATGTAAGTGTATGGACTCCGGAACAAGGGATACGCTGAATGAGGGAGTGAAGCAAACGAAAAACACCGTTTGCTAGATAGGGTACGCAACAACACATAGACGGGATACACGCAATCCGTAAAACACATGAGGAAGGAAATCGTCCCAGTGTTTTTAACGTTGCATGAAACACCACCCGTGCTTAGCACGGGCTTCCGCTAGTTTATACTTATGTTCCACACTCGTGACGAAATTACAAATTTAATTCAAATATGAAGAGTGATTGACCAATCTTGCGAACAATTCTAAGCAGCATGCAAAGACACCTCATTGACATTCCAGTACAATTATTTTTTGACCAAAAAGGAATTTGAGCTATGCTAATATGGAATTTCAATTTGGCACCACTATGCTCAAAGTCATCAAGTTCCGGTCACAATAATTATGAAATATACGCACCAACTTGACTCCAATGATTCAATCATTACTCTCCCGTATCCCAACCCATAAAACATGTGTGAAGTGACCTTACCTGCAAGTTCACATTTGTTGGTACCCTTCAGTTCGTACTTGTCATAGCATTTGCATTCAAAAACGTTTTTGGCTATTAGAGTGCATTCATTAGTACTTCCGGGTTCTTCTGTTCTGCATGCCTTGTTTTGTTTTTTGTTGCAATCTGTCAAAAAAAAGTTATATTTTTTTGTAGAGCTACTATATACACTCTGCAGCACTGACAGTACAAATCGCTGTAAAGTAGCTCACCTCCACGAAATACGAACTAGCCGTACATAAAGTCTATCAGCAGTTTGTACTGACGTTATCCAAGCAGTGTTCTGCCAGTACAAAATTAGTGAGGAGTCTAGCCCTGGTACACAGTGATGAGCACTGTTAGCGCACAGTGCCTTCACATGTAACATTAAATGAATAGCAACTCCTTAATGAGATACACAATTTTAAATTACATACTGTACTGGCCCCAGCATTAAAACAACATAGGAGTTTGCCGGCTTATTATCCTTTTTTTTTATTTACTATAAACTGAAAACAATCGCATTGTTATCACTGGCGGCATACTTGCAAATTCAAAGTAAAAACAATAATAGCCTAATTTTTTAAAAACACAAATGGAGCAAACTAGTTACAGGTATCTCGTAAATTAGCAATTAGCAATTTTAAGAATACATTGTTTAGAAGTATGTGCTATAATTTATTTTATATTTCTATGCTAATTTTCCTGTTTTTTTGTTTTTCTAAGCGATAAGACTGAGGCATGACTAACAAATAAACATTTTGTTGCCCTTTAGTGTAAAAACAGGAAAATAAAAGAAAACAATACGAATGGAAAAACGGGCATGGCCGCTTTTTACCATCCATTCGTGGCATTAATAGTTTTCCATAGCATAGTCACTGTGGAAAATTATTCATACCACTACTCAGCAGTATTCTTGTATACGCTGAATTATAGACAAGAATATCACTGCTATCATTCCCTGCTAAGTTTATGAGAGTCTATCGTAGATCAAGCTTGTTCATACATCTCTGAAGAAAATGAAGCTCTAACCTTTATATATATACATATATGCAATTTATGATCTAAATGTTTTCCATTATATTGCCATATTGTTAAACGTTAAACAGGATCAAGTTTCAGCAGCAAGGTGCATTTGGTGTTGCACGACGCCATTTACCCCTAAAACACTTTTACATCATTAAATGCCAATTTAAATCCATCGTAAGCCATAAAATTGCACGTTAGACTCCATAGGTTCAACCTGATTCAATCTTGGGCAAATGTATTGGACAGCCCGGTCCATACTGTTTAACCCAGAAGTAGTGCTGCTGTCTGAACTGAAGAGCGTTCTGATTACTGATACTTCCAGTAAACGTGGGTGTATAACACTGATAACTCAACATAACGACTTATTACCAATTTGTTAATCTCTGTTGTGTTTTATGGAACGTTAACAGTTTTTGACTGACATTTTTATTTATTTATTTTTTTATTTTTTGACGAGCCTTACGTCAGCCGAAGCAATTATTGCTTGTATGGCTGAACCGGCTCAATTTTGACCATTACCAGATTTTTTTAGAGAAGAAGAAATCTGGTAAAGGGAGGTGCCAGCCCGGGGATTCGACCCAGGAAACCTCCGATCATCGTCGGGGCCGAAAGATTGTCCAGAATTAGCCAGAATACATCCCATAGCCGCTGAAGGAGCATGGTAGCCTCTCACGCTACCCTAGCCGGCAGTCCTGGCGGGGACTTTGCCAAGGTCCCCTTTCCAGGGGTTGGACCAGATCCACAAACATCCAGCAACCCCGGCTGAGCTCTCTCACAACTCAGCCACATGAGTGATCAATTGGCTGGCTTCAGACTTGAAATGGGTTATTAGTTTTGTTCTAATGTTGGCTGCAGCCGCGTATCTTTTGTAGCCATCAGCAAACTAAATGCATTCACCATAATCAGTGCAGCTATTATACCTAACGACGCTTAATATTGTTTTAGAGGTGCACTCTTGCCTACATGGGATGTTGATTACTGATGCTTCGGTGTATTTCCAATTTTGGGCTACAATATCGGTAAGGGTATCAATAGAGAGAGATGCATTGCCATAATATTTGTCTAAGATCGGACTTAACTTACGCCTCCAACAATATAACCAAAGATAGCCTAGGTACCCTCGCAAAACAATGACTGTATGTATCACTTACCTTTAATTTTGCATTTACGTTTATTTTCTTGTTTGTATATTCCGTGACATTCACACTTGAAGTCTTCTTCTGATATCATTGTACACTTGGTATTATTCTTTGACTCATGGACTTTGCATGATTTTTCTTGGTTTTTGGAGCACACTACAAATTAAAATTGATTTTTTTTATTGAATAACACTTAAATTTCGTTATTAAACTGTCTGCGGCCTATCTTGAGTTCGCCCCAGAACGACACAGGATAATCAATTGTAAGCAATCAATTGTAAGCAATCAATTGGTAGCAGAGTGCCTTGTTGATATCCAAGATGGTTACAAAAACAATGGTGGCCGTCGACTAAAGCCGCCCCTTCCAGGAAGACGTAGCCGCTCATAAATACCTCCAGGACTCAAGACAGGTCGCGGACACTTTACTCATTATTTGTGAAAGGTACTGCATAATACAACTGAGGCATGGCATGAATTGCAACAGTCACAAATAAGGTGATTTCTTCTGTATAACGCAACAATACGCATTTTTAAACACTTCTGAATACAAGTTAGTAATGAAAATTCATTAAGAACGAATTCCATAATTTTCATTTTTTTTTTACGATTTTTTGCCACGAAATGCCATTGACAATCAAATATGTGATTCTGTGTGATATGCGTACCACATGTTTTAAAGAGATATTTAGACTTATTTACTACAATAACAGGCATTTTTAATTAAATACAGATGCAAAATTATTTACGTTGCCTTTTGGAATTATATGGCAGACTTCCTGAGCGGGGATTCGAACCCAAGGCCTTTGAAACCAAAGGTCGAGGTCCTACCATACTGACACGGCCAAAAAGAAACGTCCATTGGCAACATTTAACACGTGCATACATGCATATAAACATACACTTTCATATCGCCACTGAAGGGACTCTTATTTGCTGCGCCGTCCTCCAAGTAAAACGAATGGAACACTTAAATGTGAAATAAAGATTGAAACCTTTGGCTTCCACGTCTTTAATCATTATTTCACGCTGCAAATAAGCGTCCCTCCACTGGAGATTGGGAGTGTTTGTTTATATGTATATATGCACGTGTTAAATGCTGCCTATGGCCGTTTCCTTTTGGCCGTGTCGGTATGGCTCAGCCCTTTGGTTTCAAAGGTCCTGGGTTCGATTCCCTGCTCAGGCAGTCTGACATATAAGTCCGGAAGGCAACGTAAATAGGTTTGCATCTGTATTTAGTTATTTCTTGAGAGCCTTTGGCTTTCCCGTCTTCAAGCATTTTTAATCTCTTAAACACGAAGACTACAATTAAAATTCGTTGCATACAGAATTTTAAACAATGAAAAGAAAGAATTTGAGATTTAATAATATTAGTACCATTTCACGCCATTGATAAAGCTGTTAGCAAAATATGTTAACTGATTTAACTTTTTATACGTATAATGTTAATTTTGTCTCTAAAAAGAAAAAACATTTTGTCAAAAAAGGCAAAAACTGGTAAATCTAATTCTTGCTTTTAGTGTTCTGTATAAAAAATACCGGAATTTTAAACATTGTTGGCTTTCCCGACGTAACTCAATGAAATAATAACATTTGATTGCCACATTTAAACACTTCAGGAAAACACAACACCATAAAAACAAAAGGACTTCGTACGACACAAATTTGCTTCATTTAAAATAGTCGATACCGTGTTGCATAGATGAACAGGCCTACCCTGGACCAAATTCTCTCGGTTAGCTACTACTTACGAAATTAAAATAGCAGGTCAAAAAAAAATAGGCCTTAAAATCACATGCCACAGCAACGTTAAATCTCCACACCGCGTTGCACAAATGATTAAGTGCACTCTCGAACCTGCCACTTACGGAAATAAAATGACAGTTACAAATTAGGATTAAAAGTTGACAATTACGCCTAAAATCTAAAAATAGGCCTTATAGCTAACCCATTTTTAATAACCCATTTTTAATAGAGATCTCTGTTGCCGTAGTAGAGCTGTGTACCTGATAGAGGTGTGCGCCTGAGAATTTTCGAAAGTGGCGTAAATGACAGAAGACCGGTTGCTACTAGGTATTCACTTGCAGCCCCATGTTGTATGCAATGGATTTTGATTATTTTTTCGTATTCACAAAAAAAGGCCTATTATTGAAATAAACAAGTTTAAATTACCTTATATATCCTTTAAAGTATTTTACAAACATTTAACCCCAAAGGAAAAAATATTATCTACAAAAATGCGGGCATTGTTTAAACAGTGGTTAGATTCACCAGTCTGCTTGAAAACAGCATCTCTTTGCAAGCAATGGTACAAAAACAAAAAACACTGACTTGGTTTTTAATTTATTATGTAACAGATTGCAATTGTTCTGTGTTTTTTTCAGTATTGCACTTGAACATTTTAAAAACATGTGCGCATAATTATTCAAGTTCACAGTTGCTTTCCAATGGTACCTCATGGCAAAGAACGAAACCGGAAATGAATTCCGTATTAATGTTGATAAAACATTGTAAGCATCAGTACCGTATGTGTGTAAGAGTAATTAAAAAGACTATTATTAATATACTGTTTTATTTTGTGCAAGTAGACCTTAATACACTTCCAATAAGTTCTTATTGGACGGTTAAATCCTGTCACTAACTCTAGCTTACTATATCTTGTATCCTGATGTTCTATCCAGGAGTCAATATCCAAAAAATGGGAAAGATATTTATGTACTCACGTAGCTTTTTACATTTGTCTATACCGTCATGCTCATAGCTTCCCATACAGTCACATTCAAAATCTGTTGCCGATGTCATTGTACATGTATTGTTACTGCCGGCTTCAGACACTTTGCATTCATCTTCTTGTTCTTCAGTGCAAACTGAAAATATGTCATTAATCCGCACGTTATTTCCCAGGTTTAATTCAAGTTCAATGTAGCAATAATAATTATCGATAGTATGCTACCTCTATTAGGATGTAATAACTATTAGGATGTAATAATTAGGGTCAAATTAGGTAAAGTTAACTCTTTCAAATCAATCATTTGCATAAACCTATAATATAAACTTAAACCATTAGCTGTTTCGAAGAGTGAAACATGTACAAATCAACAATTCCACAATAACATTGTCTTTCACTGTAATGGTACCGTAAATTATGTTTATTGCACAGTTTCTCCTACAATTTAGTGTTACATTTTAATTTGAAGAAGGCTGTTGACAGTCTGCACCTACCATTAGTCAGCCCATGGCACTGAGTAGCACTTATGATTGTTTTAAATATTTTGTGGCTTACTCGGTTGCTATGAAGAAGTACTTCCGCAGGGAATTCAAGAAATTAGACATTAGTTTCAGCTAAGTTCCAAAATTTCAATTGCCACGCTCACTGTGAACCCATGAAACTAAAAACACCCATCCTAATCACAGTATAAAATAAAGGCCAAAACAGGAGCTTTTGCCCAGTCTAACTGAGAATTTTCAACTGCAGGCACATTCAAGTTCAAACCTGGCTCCTACCACTGTCGCTAAGCAACTACAAGGCATGCAGAACAGCCTTCCCAACAGCCAAGCATCTCACACACCAACATTCTGTTCACATCTGCTGCAACAACCCCACAGTCAACTAAATAAATAAAAATCTAAACAATTAAATAATCCCAAACTTCAACCAATTTCAATTGGTTTTATGAAACGTATAACCAAGCACCCTTCGTAGCATCCGGGGGATGCAGTGAAGACCAGTGTGTCACCAGTTGACCCCAGATTCTGCGACTGGTCTTTGTTTTGTTTTTTCGCTGTAGTTTCATTTCTCTCGTTTTTATTAGTTTTTCCATCGAATATTTAGAATTTAGGACTGGTAAGCGCAAGTGCAAGAAGTAATTTGTTAAAATAACAAAATCTCAATATGTTCTATTTAGCTCACCATAAGATTTAGTTTCAAAAAAACGTTAACTACAGTTTTGGTTATACCTTGACATTTTATACTAAAATACTGGAACTGAATTGTGAAAATAATTTTAGTAAAATTATTCAATTATTACATTTATTCAAGCAACAGGTCCAGGCTGAAAATATCGCATTCTTTCCTTAAATGTTAAATCTATATTTTTGGAAAGAGAACTTTAATTGGTGCATTCAAAACCTTTTGTAGTCGTTCTTGTGTAGTCCTTTCGAAGTTGAGTTGTAAAAGTACAAGAATACCACATCTTGATAAAAATCCAACTCATAGTGTACTTTTTTTGTAGCAGTCGCAAGAAAATTGTATTCTTATATGGCATACTGTACTTTGTCCTATTGTTGTTATTAAGCTTCTTAACAAAAATAATATAATCAGTTTATCACCGATTTCTTTTGCAAGATATTTGGCGTTATTGACCTTTATCCAACTTACACAGAAAAAAAATTAAAATTATTTTAGTTGTTCGTTAGTCTTCAAGAATGTTGAAACAAGTCTTAAGTTATTTATCAAATGTTCAGAAATATTTATGAATAGCATGCAAATTCCATCTGCGTTTAGTGTAATTTAAGTATTCCAAGATAATTATTTTTAGATTATTTAACATACATCTTAAAAAATAAATGTCAACAACTTTGAAAACACCGTATTTAACTTTATTCTATTTCCTCAATTGGTCCTACCAAACAACACCACATTTACACAGGTTGTCCAATAATATGTAATTTTTTTAAGTGTCGAGACCTTTTTTTGGATATAAAGTAAAATTACTCATAATTATTTTCCTTGATTTAAAGTTTTATTGACATTAACAGTTAACAGTTCCGTACACATTAATAGTTGGAACAGGCCTTTGTTAATCAAGTTAGTGTTCTGGGTTTAAAATTTGATATTGTGTTAAACATATTATATAATGGTTTTAACAATTCGCCTATCTTGTTTGCGACCGAAAGGAAGGTGATTAACTATAATTATAATAGTTCAATTAAACTCGTTATGAACTCAACCACTTTTGAACACACTTGCGGGAAACTGCTCAAAACGTGAGGCACCAGTTTGTCAGTCCATGTGTCAACCTCTGTAATTGCCCAAATCAATACACTAATATACTCACTGTATTTTTCACTTCATCGAAAAGAGTCTGCACAAAATCCATCTTCACTTTTTGGACTTTTAACCATGATATTAATTGACATACTAAAATCTCATTGTTACAAGACGTTTTCATTACTACTGAATTTTTTTTAAACATAACTAGTGAATGCTGTTTACTACCTGAGGGACAGGATACGCACAATACTTTAAAAGAAACTACTTTTAATTTTCGGACATTAAAACTTGTACCTTGGTCACTTTAAACACAAACTAACAAAATGAATATACTAAAAAGTCTAATACAAATGTACAAACGTATACAAACGTGACAAAACGTAACAAGTATGAGTGTCACTGTAACTACTTGTGTATCATTCTCATTTCTCACTTAAACACACTTTAGTAGTATAGTTTTTTAGTAGTATAATTTGATCATTTTGCTTGCTTATGTTATATGGGCCGGAAATTAAAAAGTGGTCTCTTTTGCATTCTTGTGTGTTATTATGTCCTGCCTGTCAGTGAGCAAAATCTAGTTGACTAATGTTCCTTGCAAATTCATTTTGTGCTGCAAAAGTAAATTATGTTGCATTAGTAACGAATATAAAAATTGTAGTTTCTGCACATTTTTAATTGCGTCATTCCTTTTTACATTAGGAATTGGTTATGGAAATTGTCAAATACGTAATTGCTAAGTTCTTTTTCAGCTTATTATCTGAAAATTTTTATCTTAATTCTTCATCGAGTAATCTTATCATTTGTTTAAGGTTTTGTGGTGTAAATGATATTTTTGACTATGCTTTTCAGTTCGTTGTTTTCTTTAACTGTCTCCCCATTTACCAGTTAAATCTAATATTTGAGAACAAGAGCTAATTTTTTATTTTAATTATACTTCCGAACCAACGTTGTTTAATTTATTTGAAATGTGCCAACATATTTTTAATTACGTCATACTTTAATAGCAATATTTTTATTTATTTTTCGTGTCTCGCCTGTTCATTTCTTTTTCTGAACTTAACTGGCTTTTACTAAGAATTTTTTCCCAGTTTAGAAATTTTTGACCCTTTTAAAGAAAATATTAAAAAAATAATTTTGTTAATTGTTGATTATATCTAAATTAGCCTATATTTCTGCAAGTAGTTTTTCCTATCTTTCTAACAAAACGACTGTTTGCTGTCAGTGTGCTCAATTTCCGTTTTTCTGTAATTGTCACTGTATGACAGGTTTTTCAAAATAACTTCTGTGCAGGTATTACTGTAGTCTTTCTGGCTAGGTACAGTGACCACATTGGCGTAAGTTGTTCATCATTTTGACCTTACAAGTTGACCTTCAAATTCAACTTTATGGACCAGTTTTATTCTTATGAAACCAGATTCATGCCTACATCGTTTTGCACTACCAACAAAACCCAAGAAACGTACTGCTGCTGTTCAAGAAAGGGTTTTTTTAACTGTCGAAAAAAATTTCTTTATGCCGTTTGGTAATCAATTCTGCTGTCAACCTAGTCTGGGTCCAACGGTGACTCTAGTTAAAACATAAATTGTGAACGCCTAAAATGCTGACTACTGTCTGCTAATGAGCAACCAAACAGTAAATCCAAGCAAACGACTGCACCCGTAATGAGAGGACCCAAGGAAACAAGCACAGAACTGGAAATGAACAACGGATGGCAGACTTGCCTCGTTATCACTTTTCCTCTTTGTGTGTTTTTTGGTTCTGCGGGGAAATGGTTGGTGTTTTGACGTGGCGAAAAAGAGTGCCGAAGTAGAAGAAGCTTGATGAACTAGCACCCATTGACCTGTGTCCGGTGAACTGATGAGCCAATAAAGCCCCGATCACGTTTTTACAATTCAAGAAAAGTGTAACCACAATGTCAACATGTCAAAAACTGATGACCAGAACAAATAAACCTAATTATAGCCACTTGATAGGATTGTTAATCAATGAGAAAACGTCAGTACAGAAAAACAAGTTACAAAAGATTTGCTTAATAAGCTAATCATTGTAATCTTTAATTCACCCAAAACCAAAACTGGTATACGTAAGACAAGCTATCAAGTTTTTAAAAAGGGCCGACCTTTTAAGGTAGTGATATAAGTCAACCAGGAAATGGCCGCGACGGTTAATCCTATTAACCTAGTTATTCGCACCCACTTATAGTTCAAGAGTCAAATGAAAATCAGAACATCGCTACTCGCGGAAGTTTTCCTTCAATGTCCAACTTATTATTTGGTGTGGTTAACTTGGTTATGGGATTAACCCTGGTGGCCTCCCTGGTTGAATTACATCACTACCATCACAGGTCGACTCTTTATTGTTATGCTATCCATGGCAATGTAAATGACTCATTATTTTGTCCTTTGTTGTAGTTTAGCTTTTAGTTCGTCTAGGGTTTTACTACAAATCTAAAGGACCATAGTGATTGTCCAAGCCTAGGTTGCTTGAAATCTTCAGTCGTAACATGAAAATAAACTAAATTTAATTTCATTCGTTGCTATTTCTCAAACCCTCTCGCACATTTGTCATAACCCTTACAAGCCCCAACCCAACAACAGTATAATGGCCAGACCGCCGTGCATACGTGTCTAAACGTTCAGCTGTGTAGGCCCTTCCAATTTTTCGCTAACCGTGAACAATAAGACTATGTGATTTAAAATAGGAAAAACGTTACTAGCTAGTGACTAGCTAGCTTCTTAGCTAGACAGTAACATGAAAACAATGTTATTGATGGATCTTCATCTCTATGACTGGTGAACACTTATCTTTTAACTTTTAATTTTCTTTATCTCTGCACCTTCCTCATACGTTTTCCACAATTTGAAAGTTTTCAGCCGCACTGGGGTTTATCCTCAACAGGACAAAATATGCTTTTAGTTGCTTACAGTTAACAGACACTTGACTGCTAGTGAGGCCTCCTCTTTATCACCAACAATATCTTTTAACAATCGAATGTCTACAATCAGATAATCTACTGTTACTAGCGTGTGTCTAGATTCAAGATGAGAAGGTCTGCGACTGTAATATGAGAATGTAAAAGATAGTTGCAAACTTACCAATCAATTTGCATTTGTGGGGTCCATCTTGTTCATATACTCCTTCACATATACATTCATAGTCGGTTGGTGATGTCACTAAACACGAGTTTTCATGATCTGACTCATTTACTTTGCAAGCAGTTTCTTGTGTTTTGGTGCAAACTAAACAAACCAACAACAATAAATACTTTTAATTATATTTCATATCCTAACTTGGGCGTCAGTAATTACATTGCCAAAGAAATGGAGCAAAGTGATCATGAATCACAATAAATTAAAGTTGCATAAATTTATCAATTTTGACACAATACATCGGGCACAGGCAGTTGTTTACGAGCTAAAACCATCCATGTACGAGAGTAAACAACCCGTGTTGCATTGGATACAGCATTGTGGCACACGTTTCTGGTTACATCATCGCATCTCGTTTCTTTGTCCATTTGCCTTTGAAGCGTGTCGCTGGATGGCATTGATTGTGGTTGCGATGAGAGTTATTTCGAAACTATCGTTGCAAGGTTGCTTGGAGTGAGCGAACAGCAGCATAAGTCGGGAATTATATACTCGCCGGTCTAGCAAAATGCTGTACTGGTCAGCATTAAATCAAAACTATCATTCACCGCCCCCCTCACGTTCCCCATCCCCCAAAACCCTACACTCCCTCGCACCCACATTGTGTGGTTTGGGGTGTTTTATGACGCTGCCACGCTATTGGAGCCTAGCAGCCTCTTGTACAGGCATTGTCTAAAGGATAACTAATTTCAGCCATTTTCATTAGCTGTCGAAGCCACCTCACCATTCCTCAACAACACATCAGATTTAATTTTTTTTTT
>JAHWFP010266830.1:0-10093 GCA_023313725.1 Lithobius niger | reverse complement strand
CCACAAAATTTGGTCAAAATCTAAGAACCCAACTATCACGACCTATGCAGAACCTGCCTGACTCTTAAAAAAAGTGGCTCTTAACATGCAAGTACAAATGCAAATATTAACAAACGCTGGTTATAGCATCAAAGTTGTGCAAATTTGGCTCTATTTTTATGCATTTAGAATTCTAATTTTACCATTGTTGATCTTTAACTGATTGTTGCACTGCTTTCAGCCCTACAACACAAGGACTAAATGAACTATTGACTATTGTTATAATTTTGTTAGAGCCTTTTCTCATATTAAAACAATACCAGTCTTTTAACAATGCATGGTATTTGGTACACCATGGGAACCAGTTTGCTGCTTTACACTACACTTTGCAAATCCAACGAGCCAGATTTGTATAATTCTGCGTTCCATTTAATTCGTGTAATTTTGAGGATATCTTTAAGAACAAAGGCATTCCTTTCTCAGATGCGATATTTGATTCTAGATTTCTCAAGACTTTTTCTCCAGATAGAATCTTACTGCTCATATGGGACCCTGTAACCTTTCCTCACTTTGTCGTCTTACAATCGGAATTAATGGCACCGGCATTGGAACATCCTCGGATTTATGATGGCTTGCTATGACTTCTGTCGACCAGCCTTATGAAGCTCAGTTAACAGTCTGGGTCTCTTGAAAATGCACCCAATTCGCGCTGACAAGCTGTCGTTGGTAGGGCCACTAGACAGTTCTGGGACATATGAAGAAGAGAAGAGTTTCGTACGTTTGTAGAGAGCTCCCGAAAGGCTAAAGAGCATATTCCATTCCGGAAATAATTTTCTCAAGACACCGAAGGCTGGATTAATTTGAAAATGACCACATTATGTGTGATTTCTCCTTTGCTGGTCCAAGTGACGATTGAGTTTATCACTGACTAGTATTAGGGGAGTGCGAGTAGAATAATTTTAATTCAAGCCGATCAGCCGAGTTTGCAACAGAAGAATCGTGTATCGAGCAGAGTTCGAGTATTTGGTTAACATACGTATTTTGCAATTGTTTTTTATTTGTTAGTGTAATAACAACTATAATGCTACTTAACAGACTGTGCGATCAATGTCTACAACTAGTGTTCCAGTTTTTAGGCTATAACTTTAAAATGGTTTGAGCTAGTGGCTTTAATTTGCACCAGCGGAAAGCTCTCGTCGAGACGATGAATTTGGCATATTTGCAAGCCAAAATCGGTCAAAAATTGGCGAAGTTATCACATTATCACTGGATTCGAGTTTGCCAAGTAAGGATGCAAGCGACGAGCTGAGTTCGAGTATTGCACATCCCTAACTGTATCCTTTAATTGCCACTGTAGATAACCGAGTGGAAAATATGTTGTAAAAATCTAGAGAAGCTACTAGCACCAAGCGTACCAATGTTTCCATTCAGTGTAAACTTTGGCGACACTGAAAGAGGCGATCTGTCACCTCTGCTGAAAAAAACAAAAAGTAGAGTAGTTTCTCGTTAAGTTTCCAAGCATGAAGGTGTAGCCCTGGTAGACTTTGTTCAGGGTCCTCCCTCCATGTTGATACATTGGATATTTCTTCTTTGGTTCCATCAGGTCCACAAACCACGGAGCTGCTGGCCATAGAGGGGCTATGAGGATTAAGGACCCTCGGTATATTCTCATTTTTTGTTAAGATCCTTTGCAGTAACATGAGTAGTGGGGAAGGCATGCCCAGTTATTTCGTCCCAGGAGAGGCTGAGGCTGTACGTCTCCCATGGCAGATTGTCTGGAAAAAAGTGACCTGAAATTCAGTAGTTACCGATTCGATCAGGTAGTAAGGCGTTTCCCTAGTGAAGAAATAAGCTCTTGTTAGTTCTTCTCGAGAGTTCTTCTGCTGTCACATTCATATTTCCTGCTACGTGTCTAGATTGCAGTCACGTCTATTGCCTGATAGATCTTGGAAATGTCTGAAACCTTCTCCAACAGCGACGTTGATTGAGTGTCACGGCCCCTCCAGAAAAAAAGTCACCGCCATGGAGTTGTCCGATATCGCTCTCACTATTTTGTAATGTAGAAGAGGAGACCAGTATAGGGTCGCATTCCTTGTAGCTCTCAATTCTAATACATTTATGTGACAATCTTGTTCTTCCACCGACCAGACTTCGGACACATGGTTTTGTTCGATGTGGGCGCCCCACCTCTTCTTCGACGCGTCCGTGAATAGATGTTCATGTGATGGTAGGTTCATGGGAACACACGTTCCTAGGTTGGGTAGGTGTAACCACCACTTCAAGTCCTCTAACGAAAGGTTAAAGGATTGAGATCCACTCAGGATTCCCTCTTGACCCATTCCACCTTCCGTAACCAGTGAAAGGGCCTCTCGGCCTGTAAATTTGAATAACCCACCACAAATTGCAATAGAAAGTTTTGTGGTTGTTCCAAACTGGAATAAATCGTGCCGAATTCAAACAAAAATTGTGTCGACTCTGTTGCCGTTTTCCTGAAAAACTAATCTAACATCATAATTTGCTAGCCGGGAAAGCGTTGAGGAGGAGCATTTGAGGATCTGGGCAAACACTTCTGCACCATTGTTGCAATAAAGGGCAGTGTTAGCGCATTGTTGCCGAACTATCGTCGAACGTATTTGTACAAAAACGATATGCATTGTTAGTTACCGAGACATTGCAGGCAGGGTTCATCATGGCCCGCATCAAGGGAAAATTATTAACAGATGCACATTCAGTCTTCACGAAAAATGGAAATTTTAACTTGGTAACTATCGTAAAAATAATTACCTCCATTCTAGATGCTAAATTCGTTTAATTTTGCTTTTCCCATGCTCAAATAACAATAAATCTCGAATTTATGGTTTTAAACGTCAGTTGCCTACTTTTCCCGCTAGGCGCGTTGCTAGCGTCACCGCTGCAGCCGCCTGCCTCTTGGGGAAAACCACATTCGCCTTTGAACATTCGCGGGGAGGCGGGCGGGTTTTTACTGGAGGTATGTATTTGTATGATAGTAAAAACTAATTTTAACAAGTTAAAATTTACATTTCTTACTATCTGCAAAATACTTACCTCCATTCTACATGCTGACTTTGTTGGAATGAAGGTAGGCAACAACCATGAAAGGTTAATTCTCACATTCCTAAACACTTCAAGTTTTAACTAGCCTAACTGGCCAACTCACCTAAGTGTAGTAGATTTCTCCTTCCATCCTTTTCCATTCCGACTGTTTAAGTTTTGATAAACCTACCGAAAAAATGTTTTTCTTGTGTGAATCGGCTTTTTACCGGTGTGTTCTGCCAGCACCTTTTCACTTGTGTTGTTCTCACACGACACATCACACAGTCATCTGCCGGTCTCCTCTTGAACCGGCGACTACGTGTCGCTTGACATCATGACCACTTTCACCACAAGTATCCCGTAGGTAATGTTTAATAAACGTGTTCTTACTCTTCCACGACCCGGCTGCTACTACCTCGTCCAGGGGTGTACCGCAGCAGTAGGCCCACGAAGCTGACAGCGCCCTCAGCTCGTGAGCCCGCACCTCCCTTGGGGTGTCAGGGTGTTCCGGGATCAGCTCGTAGGCTCTCTTAATCAGTTCACAAATCCAGCCTCCTAGCTTGAATGGTGTCACCCGCTTGTTCAGCACGTCCCCGGACGCCGTGTCACTGTCTAAAAACAGCGGTGTGTAGCCCGTTGCACTCGTTGGACCGACTCAGAAGTTCTGTCCACGTAGTACCCGAGTGCCCTTATTGGGCACTGTGGATCAGTCCGTCTTACACTTGCACTCCTTTCCCCCAGTGCCTGTATCACGACTGGTTTCTGTGGAATGTCCGGTCTAGAGTTCTTGGCTTGAAAACTCGCCGGGAACATCAGTGAAACTGACGACCAGTCTCAAACGAAATGTATGAATCCTTCGTCCCTCGAGAATGCTGCCATCTCGCTCTGGCGAGCTGCAAACGCCAATGCCACTAGAAATACCGTCTTCTGAGTAAGCAAGGCCGTGTTTGCCGTATGCATGGGTTCGTAAGGCGGTCTTGTTAAGCTGGTCAGCAATAGCGGCAGGCTCCAGGTGGGAAATAGGCTCTTTGTCTTTGGTGTAGCCTTTTCAAACACTGCTACAAGCTGAGAGATCCTCGGGTCTGTCCAGACTGACGACCTGCCAATGCAGTTCAGTACGGAGTTCACTGCAGCACGATACCCTTTGATGGACGTGGGGGACAGACCTTGTTGAAAGTTCCTCCAGAAATTGCGACCAAAAAACAACAGAGGGATTCAGGGGTCACACCCATGGCTCTTGGCCCACCTATAACACCTTTTCCATTTTCGTTCATACATCTGCACCGTCGACGACTTGATGCATTGTAGGAGTCCGTTAGCCACGTATTCGGAGAAACCTTCCTGAAGTAAGTGTCCCTTCATAGTTTCCACCCGTGAAGATGAAGCACCTCCGGCGACGGGTGGACCGTCCTCCCCCCCTTCTGTGAGAGGAATACGGGGGGGGGGGGGGGGGGGGTCGTCAGTGGTAGCTGTATTGGGTCCTCTTTCGCGAGTTCCAGGATATCCGTAAACCACGTCACAGCGGGCCACAATGGTGCAATGAGAATGTAACAACCTGGCTCTTACCGGATCTTGTTCAACAGAAGTTGTAGAAGACAGAACCGGTGGGAAAACATAGGCATTCATCCATTTCCATGGGATGGCCAGAGCGTCCGTCGCCCAGGCGAGATGGTCCGGGAAGGGGGACACAAAACTGTTTAGCTGTGTGTTGCTCCTTGTTGCGAACAGGTATACAACAGGGGTTCCCTACCTTGCAAACAGACCCTTTTATAACGCTGGGTCGAGTTGCCACTCTGTCGTGGGTGTCTCGTTCCTCCTGGAGAGCTCGTCCACTGGGCTGGGGATCAGTGTCATGTCGTGATCTTTACAAAGCTGTAACAGTAGGGTCGTTTCCTGCATCAAAGCTTTGGAATGTATCCCCCCCCCTCCCCGACGGATGTACGCTACTGCCGTTGAGTTGTCTAACATGACCCTGATGTCCATGCCCGAAATCTCTTTTCTCCAAGTTTGAAGTGCATATCTGACCGCCCTCAGTTCTAATATGTTGATGTGGAACCCGCTCTCCTCCTCAGTCCACATCCCTGCCACCATCCACTTTCCCAGATGGGCTCCCCATCCTGTTGACGAAGCATCTGAGAACAGTAGCTCCGCTGGTCTTGCCCCTTCAGTGGAACCCCTGCCTGAAGGTTTTCGGCTGACGTCCGCCACTCCATGTTTGGAAGGTTGCGAAGTTGCATCACGTCTTCCCATGACACCCTCGGGTTCCACTCCTCCTTCCTGAACCAGTGGATAGGCTTCACTCTCCACTGGCCCAGTGGAACCAGTGTCGCATTGGAATCTAGCATTCCTATTACTGATGCCAACTCCTTTACGGACGTTTCGGATTTGTCCTATAGTCTTCTCACCGCAGAAATGGTCTTGCCTATCCTCTCGGGTGAAGGTCGAATCCTGCTTGTGGTTAGGTGAAACTCCACTCCAAGGAAGATGAAAGTCTGACTCGGGACAAGTCTCGATTTCTCCTTGTTGATACCCAGGCCTAATTTCTGGAACAAACATATGCAGCAATCCATCTGATCCAATAGCTGGCGTGGCGATAAGTGACGAGCAGCCAATCGTCTATGTAAGCATGCGCTTTCGTATTTTCTTTATGTAGGATCGCGAGGACCGGGCGTAGCATACAGGTGAAAAGGGGGGGGGGGGGGGTAGTAGCCGAACTCTATCGTCTCCAGAATGAAATTGTCGTCCGTTATCTCCTTCCAGTCGTCGAGGTGTTTCGCCAGTCTCCCCCCCCACCTGTCGGTGAATGGGGGGAAACTGTCCCGATTGACCATCAAGGTCTGCTACCGGCTCTCCGTCCTCTCCTTCGGAAGCCTCTCCCTCGATTTTGACCTCTACCTTTTGGTTGTGTGGGAGCGGCCCGAAAGGGCTGTAGGTCGGTCCTCTTGTCCCCTCTGCCTAGTCCCCTTCCTCTTCCTTCTTGGTTGTTATAACGTGGGTAGGTAGCATAAATCCTGTTTGCAGATTTTCCTATCCCTCGGTTCCCTCTGGCAGTAGGGATACCCACTGGTTGTGGCTTGGTATTTTCCCTCAGCTCGGGCGCGAATTAGAGGAGTTTGCCGCCGAACAAGTCTGTCAAACCGTGTATGGAGGTCAATCTCGCGCTCAAATTCCAAAAAAAAAAAATACCGAACTTGCGAATTTTCGACAGGCTGCTGACCAAAGATGGAAAAAATAGTTTGCCTATCTGCTTCAGGGCCACCCCACACGAAGCTTATTTACATTTACAATATCTGACGCGCATCGATCGTTGTGGAAATAGCAGATGACTACGACGCGACTTGTAGCCCTCCGTATTTACATGGCGGCACTCGCTGCTTCTCACTATGCCACTTTTTCGCAAGGCGCTCGCTCAGTTCTCTGCTCAAACCCTTCTATCCAGCATCTTATCGGCAGAGAACTGAGCGAGCGCCTTGAAAGTGGCATAGTGAGAAACAGCGAGTGCCGCCTCGTAAATACGGAGGGCTACGAGTCGCGTCGTAGGCGTCTGCTATCTCCAGAACGATCGATGCACGTTGGATATTGTAAATAATGTAAATAAGCTTCTTGTGGTGGCCTGAAAAAGAAAGGCGGACTATTTTTTCCATCTTTAGTCCAGCAACCTGTCGAAAATTCGCAAATTCGGTAGGATTTGTTTCTTTTTGAAATTGAGCGCGAGTTTGTCTTCTGGAACTTGTTCGTCTGTTGCCACCTAACCACTGTTGATGGACGTTCCCGAAAAGTTAGAAGCTGCAACGCAAAAAATTTGGTCAACAATCGTTGACATCACGTATTGTTGTGATTGTTGCTTATTGTTGAAAACGGTCATTTTTCGTTAATTTGGGGCATTTAGGACCTAAATTTGAATTTAAGAATATGCCTAAGAGAAATTCTGAGATGTTTCTTTCTTCCAAAGCCTTTCTCCAGTTTTTAAGGCCACTATTTCAAGAGGAGTAGAAGGGCACACATATAAATAAATAAATAAATAAACAAACAAACTGAATGATTTTAGGCCATTTAAAAAAAAAAGTTGTTTCTCAGGCATCGCCGCACCGCCTAAAAGCTGCCGCACGGACCTTTTTTTTTTTTTTCATTTTCCTTGCTATTTACCGCAGCGATTGCAACAAAATACGATTACGAGACACCAGACAGAAAAAAAAAAAAGAAAAAAACCATCACGAGCACCACACCAACAATAGGGATCAAAGTATATCATTATTACTCTTATTATTACTAAGGCTGTACCGATACCACGTTTTGGCCTCACCGACTCAGTACCGATACCAATACCAGTAGTACCGGCAGGACCGACACCGATGCCTTCTCCCCCCGCCCCCCCCCCAAAAAAAATCAACCTTGTGCTACACGAAACTTAGAGAAAATATTCAAATAACTAAGAATCGTTATAAACATAGCTAGCCTATTGTTAAGCTTTAGGATATCTTTGCGATTTACATTTTGAAACTCACACTTTTATTAGGCCTATTGATAATGTTTAAAAAAAAATTAAAAAATAAAACTTTGTTTATGAAAGCCTATATTTAGCTTTAGGTATATCTTCCTGACACACTTTTAATAGGCCTATTGGTAAAAAATTAATTTCCATATCTAAGAATTTTTGTTTATTAAACATAGCCTATTGTTACGTTTTAAGTATGTTTTCATGATTTACATTTTAACACACTTTTCATATTGGTAAAAAAAAAAAACATGCACATTTTAAAAATACAAAGCACTCTTCTGAATACGGCAAAATGTTGCGCACATATTTCCATGGCGTATCTTTACGATTTACATTTTAACACACTTTTCATAATGGTCAAAAAAAAAAAAAAAAGACCTGCAGACTTTAAAAAATACAGAGCACTTAATTATCACTTCTGAATGCGGCAAAATCTTGTGCACATATTTCCATGGCGTATCTTTTAGGCATATCTTTTAGGCGTATCTCCACGATTTACATTTTAACACTTTTCATATTGGTAAAAAAAAAAACATGCACATTTTAAAAAAATACAGAGCACTTAATTATCACTTCTGAATACGGCAAAATCTTGTGCACATATTTCCATGGGTGCGTTCAAGTCAAAAGTCGCGATTTTTGTTCAAAAAAGCAATTTTTTTCACTTTCTCTGGGTTTAAACAACGAGTTGGTCCAACAATGTTCCCAGTTAAGCTGAATAAGCGTTCACTGTCAGCTGAACTAGGAGGAATGCAAAGTGTCTGGCGCACCAACTTGGCTAAAAAAGGAAATCGTTCAGCATGGTCTTTCCACCATTGGAAGGGAGAGCATTTTCTTAGGACGCGTTTTGGGCCAAAATAGTCTTGCAACTCGTTGACTGCATCATTTCCCACAGGTCTACCGTCTGCCTCTTCCAGCTCTTTATCGAGTGCATCTAATGCACTGATTTTTGCTCTTTTATTTGGTGGCTCATTTGGTTTAGGTGGCTCTTCTCGTGGTCGTGGCATTTGCTTAAGTTTCTCCTGAACAATTAGCTTTATAACTTGAGAAGCAGGATTGATTGAAAATCCAGCTTCTTTGTAGCGAGGATCTAAAAGCGTGCTCATACCACACAATTGATTTAATTCTGTTCCACGAAAGCGTTCTTTTAATGAACTGTGAATTTTCACCCTCACATCTTTTGTGTGCGATTTTTCACCAACAGCTGGTGTGGACGAAAGTTGAAGCAGGATTTTGATACATGGTATCACCGAAGACAAACAGGCATCTTCACCCTCCAAGTAACTAGAAATTTCCTCAAAAGGTGACAAAATGACAGAAAGAATTTGCAGTTGGTTCCATTGCTCAGTGGTTAATGTTTCTTCTTATTTTGTGTCTGCTAATGTAGCCATAATTGCTCTCTTTTGCTCCACAAGTCTTGATATCATATAATACGTCGAGTTCCATCGCGTTGCCACTTCTTGAACTAATCCGTGTTGTACCAAGTCAAGTTGTTTTTGATTTTCGTGAAGAAGGGCTTTTGCTGTAGACGAGCGACGAAAGTGGCCAACAATTGACCTGCAGCACTTGAGTGTTTCCTCGATGCTTTCATCACAATTAAGACCATCGTGTATGGCTAACTGAATTGTGTGATCGACACAACTTAATGCAGTATAGTTCCCAAGACGGAAAGCCGAAACCATGTTGCGGCCATTGTCTCTAACAAAGGTGACTATTTTGTCATCGGAAATCAGCAATCAGCATCGTAATCCTTGAATTGCGGTAATAATGTTCAGTCCAGTATGCTTTTCAGTAAATAGCACTGTGCCTAGAACCACACATACCTTTTCGAAATTTGAGTTAAGGAAATGGGCTGTCAGACTATAATAGGAGTCACACGAACGTGATGTCCAACCGTCGCTAGTAAGTGCTACACACGCTGGTTGTGTCAAGTTGTTACGCAATAATTCTTTAACTTTAACTACTTTCGCAGCATAATGTTTATCCAGTTCTGTAGTAGAAAGTATTTTCGGCTAGGCATTTTGTATCGGGGTTCAAGGACAGCAACAGCCTTCACAAATCCGCTATTTTCAACAATAGAAAATGGTTGGCAATCTTTCGTAATCATTAACATGATTGCACTGGTAATTAGTTTTGCCCTTGGATGGTCATCGTCATATTTTTTGATTCGCTCAAAAGCAGCAGAAATAGTTGGTTGAGGTTGTCTTTCTCCAATGTGGCATTCTGCGTTGGGTGTTGGTAAGTCGGGTGCTTTTTCAAATTTGATGTAGTGAACGAACTCGCACTGGTTCCACCTCTTGACAGCACAGCACCGCATTCCTTGCATTTTACCTTCGAGACATCATCTGGTAGTATGGTGAAATACTTCCATAAAGGGCTTCGTTTGTTGTCGACTTTTTCAGTGTCCGTCATTTTTGTACTTAAAGATGCCGCAAAACAGCGGAAAAACCTACAACCACGCGTGTTCGTGCAGTTACGCGATGTATGGTGCGCAAGTGACGTCAAAATTTACAACAGCGCTGCGTACACCGCATTGCTCATTATACACGGTTGGCGAGTATT
>JAHWFP010266829.1:0-12650 GCA_023313725.1 Lithobius niger | reverse complement strand
CCCTTAGTCATCCAGACAGACGCGAGTGCCGTAGGCATAGGAGCAGCCCTGCTGCAGGAGAAGGATGGTAAACTGGCTACCATCATGTATGCAAGTAGGGCCCTCTCAAAACAGGAACGTAAATATTCGGCTGTAGAACGAGAATGTCTGGTTATCGTTTGGGCGATTGAAAAGATGAGGCCATATGTTGAGTGTTCAACATTTAAAGTGTTAACGGACCAGAAGTCACTTCAATGGCTCAAAACGGCCAGAGATCCTACGGGGCGTCTGACAAGGTGGACCATGCGTTTGCAGCAGTTTGATTTTTCCGTGGCCTATAACCCTGGAAAGATCAATCTCGTTGCGGACGCCTTGTCCAGAATTCCTGAAATGTCAGAAACTTCAGTCAACGCTGTACTGCGTGAAATAGAAGCGCCATCTTTGCAGCAGGTGAAGGAGGCCCATTTGCGAGATCAGACTCATCAATTGTTCTCATCAAATGTTTGAGGGCAGGAGATGAACCCCCCTCGAATAAACTGGGTAAGAAAGTGGCGTCTCTTATACGTTACAGTGTGCTGAATGATGATGTAGTTTGCAGGAAGTTCCAAACCTCTGCAGGTGTAGTCTTACTGCATCATTGCTTCTAAAGAGTGGCGTAGTAAAATTATGGCAGCCTACCATGATTCTCTCGCGGGAGGTCACCTGGGAGCGGCAAAGACCTTGGCGAAGATCAGACAGACTTACACTTGGGTCGGCATTAGTAGGGATGTTGCAAGGTACGTACGTGCGTGCCATCAATGCCAATTGCACAAATCCGAAACTGCCCCTCCCCTCGTGGGTTTATGATGTCGCCGAGACATTTGCCTCAACCGAGAGACACCCTTGGGATCGATCTGGCCGGTCCCTATCCCAAAAGCAAGTCAGGGAAGCAATACATGCTCATAGTAGTCGATTATTTGATGAAATGGCCTGAATTGTTCGCCATTAAGAATGCTACAGCTCAAACAGTTGCTCTTTGCTTAGTGAAGGAGGTTTTTCCTAGGTTTGGAATTCCGAGAACCATAGTGTCGAACCATGGCCGACAATTTGTTTCGAAGATTTTCAAAACTATGTGTAGTATGTTTGGGATTAAGCGTAAGAATACCTCGTTTTACCACCCTCAACCAAATCTTGCGGAGAGGACGATAAAAACGGTTAGAGGTATGATTACCACCAACATACTGGAGTCGCATAAAGAATGGGACTCGAACCTCCCTGCTATTGGTATGGCGTTGCGTTCAGCAACTGCCGAAAGTACTGGGTTCACTCCAGCTTTTCTTACTTTAGGAAGAGAGCTGCGTCTTCCCTGTGACCCAACTGCTATGGAAGCAGAGCTAGCTAAGATGCCTAAAGCTAGTGATTGGGCTGTCACGCTGACTCAAAATTTGAGAGCAGCCATTGATAAAGCTCAAGTGAATATTGCTGCTCAAGCCACACGACAAAAGCCATACTATGATGCAAAGCACTGAGACTTGTCTTTTGCTAAAGGTGACCTGGTTCTTAAGAAGGACCATTTTCTCTCGGATAAAGAACAGGGATTCGCTAAGAAAATTGAACCGCGCTGGCAGGGCCCGTTTGTTGTTGATGAGGTTTGTTCTCCAGTTACCATGAAGTTGAGTAATGGTGTAACAGGTAAAGTGATGCAGGGTACATTTCATGTGCAAGAGTTGAAACCGTATGTGGCGTCGTCTGTGCATTCCGAGGATGATTTGGAGAAAGAGTCAGAGGAAGAGTCATCCGAGAAATCTGAAGTGGATACTACCACTCGCAGAGTGTTGCGACCTCGCGGTGCGACTCAACATAAACTTCATTCGCTCATCTTAACCTTCAAAAATAAAAAGTCATGAGTGGGGTCACTCACTGGTGGGTGGGGGAGATGTGTAACGTTGATTTAACATTATTTTAATTAATTTTTGAGTGTTCAAGTGTTAATTTTCTTGTTGGTGAACTATAATGCTTGGTTTCGGTTTGGCTACGGCGTTAGTTTCGGTTTGGCTATGGCGGTCTTCAACTTCCGGTTTTGGCGTGCGGTGGCGCTGGAATCGTCACTGACATTGGATGGCGTGTTTTACAAAATGTGTGTAACGAGTGTAAATCGTGTTAGTTCTGGCTTGCATTTTCGTTGGTGATGAGGCAAGTTTCGATAGTCCGTCGTCGTAAATTCGGGAAGTGGCCTCTCCCAATTTCTTCATAGTCCGTCCTGTTGGTCTACAACGGTTTACCTGAGCCATGTTGGGGAACACGCACGAAGAAGGACGGGACCATGGCGAACGACGCCATGAGTGAGGTCACCTGTGTTTTGATTGAAGCTCGTCAATGTCAGAGGGTAATGGCAGCCATTTATCCTGAACGTCAAGAAGCAGTTTTAGTCCACTACTAATGAAGCAGTGAGGAATTTCATCATGACAAAGTTATCAGAAAAATGGAACTGATACTCATTTACAACAGCGTTGGAGTATATGCCGTCATCGTTCCATCTCGTTCGACCACCTGTTGATTATGAGGCCCGTTTTGAGTTTCTGAACTTTGCCCGACACCGTGGATTTTGACTCTTCAATCCTTCGTTTGGTCCGTGAGTACACCGAATTTTCATTTGGTCCGTGAGTACACTAAAACTAAGAAATGCTGCCGTTTAGTTAGTATTTGTATTTATATGTATTTATTTGTTTGCTATTCCTATAGCATGGAATAAGAAGAATATTTGAAATTTGGGTACTTTTCTCCTGATTGCATAATTAATCCAGGGTAAATGGAAGCTGAGCTTCTTATGGATTTAAATGAAATATTTTTCTCTGCCAAAGGCTTATCACATAGCAAAAATTGAGTTGGGTGGAAATTTAAGATGAGCAGAGGTTGGGTTATATTTTGCGAAATGTGAAAATATATTTAAGAAGGTAATTTTAGATAAACCTTAGGTTTTATCAACCTTTACGTTTAGAAAGAAGAATAGCCTATTTATTAAATTATTTATATAGCGTATGGTGAAAAACAATTTAGTAGGCCTATTTACAAATTGAATTTGCCGACTGAATTTGATTTATCGAATTCGAACAAAGCTATTAACAGCTTTTGGTGTAGCCTACTAGGAGCAAATATAATGCTACTAACATGCTAGGAATTTATGAAATAAATGTCTATTTAGTGTTACTGTTATTTGCTTGTGGAAATGAATTCTTGGTCTCGACAAATTAAGATTGACCCTGGGGGAATTTGTGCGATAACATTTGAATTAAGCTTGGACGAAGTGAAATTTGGGTGTTACACCGAAAAGAATAATGAAGAATAAATACAAATATACATGACTTTTCCAATAATGGTGACCGGAAGTTATGAGCGCTTCGGCCCAGTTTGGGACATTTTTCAAGCTGCTGTAAATAAATAACCAGATGGAATTTTACAATTCTGTTTCCACAGAAATGAAGCTGGAGTGTGTGCCGACTTTTGTGAATTGAGAGGCCTTAGGAACTGAGTTTTGAACTCACAACGTAAATAGGCCCATAAATTAAAACTATGATATTAGGTATCGCAACAACTATTGAAGGAGGGGGGCGGGGGCGGAGTTTGTTATTAAAAATATTATTCAAGTTTAATAGAAGGATGGTTACTGATCTATTGCAACATTTAATAGTAGTAAAAGGCTTTATATTTGGTTGAGGTTGCTATGATCGGAGCTCTGAAATAAATACAAGATAAACACTTTTTGGAGAAAGTGTCCGGTAAAATAAAATAGTAAAAATAATGCCGTTTTGGACAAGGTACAGTTTGTGGGAAGAAGTTACGTTAATAAATTGCTTTTTAAAGCACCAAGCAAAAGATTAAATGAACGAGCTTGTAAGTAGATGCTAAAACACATTTTAGTTTACAACATATTGCAGCCGCAAATAATGACAACAGAGCAGTCGAAGTTTTCATAACAAACCAAAACCGGTATTGAAGTTCAAAATAAAAACGTAGAGTGCAGGTACTCCTGAAACAACACTAAGCTGGTCGGCTTTATGTCTGAGAAAAAAAAATATAAATAATTACAAATATACAAGTTTTGTTTGGAAAATGGCGATCGGCGATTGCGTGCGGTGCGCTCAGTTTGGAGCGTTTTTCAAGTGGTTGTAGAAAATCGTAGAAGATGAAATTCAAAGTTCTGTTTTCGCAGGATTGAAGACAGAGTTCGTGACTATTAAGCAGTGATCGTTTTGAACCATTTTCCTGGGAGTTACACAAGTTAAAATAGAAGACTTTGGAAATAGGCCTACAGCGCCACTGAGCGCTAAGAAAAAAAAATTTTCCCCGAGTTTTTGATCTTTGGTGCCGGGTATCCTAACCAATCTGGATGTTTGGCCAAATGCCTTTACACGGTGGAGATATGTTTGGTGAAAGACCAGGTCTTTTTGGCACTTAAGCGCTCAGGAAAAAAAGGTGTCGTCGAGAAACGAAGGTTCTTCCCCGAGGTTTTTTTTTATTTTCGGAGTCCGGGTATCCTCTCCAATCTGGTTTCATGGTAATCCATCTTTACCACCACCAGGTTGGTATGTGAACTCGTATGTTTATGTAGTATAAACTTATTCCAGTTTTTTTCTTAACGATTTTAGAAAATGTAAAATGGTAAAGAGCACCTGAGCCGCTACTTCGTTTGAAGTTAGCTGTTTTTAAATTTCAGTACAAATTCTTGAAATTTATATTTCTGTTACGTAGCTGCCTAGGGAGCCTACGTAATTGTTTAACACTAGCTATGTGGCAAACGGGACGCCTAACTAAATACAAGACTGCCACCATCAATACTTAAAATCGATGCTACCCTTTGTATTTACCAAGTTTAAGTTACTTAAGGCTAAATTTACACCAGTGCAAGTAATTAAACGAACAAATGCATTTATTCATGTCACTCTGTTTCTTTTTGGGAAATTTACAACAAGGAATAGCAAACTTAATAATTTAATGCAAATATTAGTTAAATAAAGCCAGCATGTTTACGGAACTATTATTTGAAGGAACCATGTGAAGCTTTAACTACATGGATTAACAAGATCTTTCATTAACAAAACTTAGAAACTCTAAACGTTATAAAACCTCTTGGTTGAAGAATAAACACAACGACGATGTTTAAGTAAACATTACTAAACCACACAAAGGTTTGAGTAAAAGTATTAATTATCCATTTACAACTGGGACAGATAAAATTAAATAAGTTTGGTTTCAAGGATCCATACCTAAATGTATGGTGTGCTTACTATTCACTGGTAGTTTACCCTACTAACCTAGCTTCAAGATGTTGCCCAACCCATAAAATTTCTCCCTTCCGGTAAGTTACTTTAAGTTAATGCAAATCTATCGTAAACCCTTTTGGTGGGATTTAGAGTCGATGATTTAGTGTTCGAGTTGTCTAGTTCGTACCGGCCGGCAATAATTCAGCAGCAAGTAAATCAACATAATCACATAATCAGCATGCTGAGAAGGGAGCCCACACAATGTTTATGCTTCAAATGAACGTTATTTATTATATAGAAATCGGGTTAGTATTAGTGGGGATTTCGATTCGCCCTCTTAAATTCCCATTCTTAATTCAAAGGGGAGGGCAGGGGTTATCTTACTGCTACGTCCTTACCAGTGTTTGGTCTGGACTCTAATAAAGTTCAGAGTTGCCTCTAACTATTCTTTTTAAGTCCCTACAGTGAATTCATTCGAAGTCACTACTTTTATTTAACTTTTGCTGAAGAAGATCCTGGATCTGGAGGCTCAGTGGGTGGCAGCTTCTGGGTATCAGAATTGGAAATTAAGACAAGTTTATTCTGCTGGGGGATCGTATTTATATACAAATGGGGCTACCTGTTGTAGTGAAGTCTTGTGCTTCAGGCGGATTGGACAGGATACCCGGACTCCCAAAATCAAAAACCTCGGGGAAAACACTTAGTTTTCTGAAGTTCCACACTTCAGCTTCCCCTCCCCTAACCTTGAAGTGGAGTCGTCACTTGTGTGCTCCACAATGGCCGCTTTCAATTTAAGTTCATGTCTTTGTTAACCATACCCAGATACCCCTCTAACTACCTAATAGGCTGTCCCATCAATTGTATATATAGTATTATGTTACATCACATGACTTCCTGTTAACTCTGTATAAATAGTACCCCTTACAGGAAAAACTATCTTATCAGCTGTAGCCTACACTCTGGTAGTCCGTGTTGTTTCATTACCATTGGTGCCACGCTGGGCTTAGGTGTGTCCCTGCCAAGGATATCACACTTAACTATTAACTCGCCCCAATGGGAATTACATAACCACACACCAGAGTCAAGAATATATAACAAAAACACAGACTAAAAACAAAAACAATAACAAGACAAGAATCAAAACACCATCAGCCAACAGCACAGCGACTAGTTGTAGAAGAAAAGTGTACTCTCCTCACGGCTCTTAAAATGATTGTCAAAGTTGTTCTTAAAATTGTTCAAACTCGATGACAGGACCACAACTTCAGGCAAACTGTTCCAGATGGAAACGACTCATGCAAACAAAGTTTGTCGTGCCCACTCATGGGAATGATAAAAGTGTTCCAGTTTCTTGGAGTAACCGTAGATAGCCTAAATCTCGACTTGAGGTACTCTCCTCCAAAACCCATATAAAGAAAAGAGTAATACCCCCCTCTTGAGTACCTCCAACACAGAGATGGAATCTTGAGTTTACGTAACCGTTGTTCATATGACAGATTCCAACATCCAACAACCTTCTTGGTGAAGCGGCGTTGAATCCTTTCCAGTGCTCGAAGATGCTTAATGTGATAAGGCTTCCAAAGGTGACTGCATATTCTAAAATGGGATGCACCATAGCCAGATAAAGTTTGAGAAAGACCTCCTTCTGCCTAGACGAAATTGGCTTTGCAATGACTGCTGACACCGCATTAGCTCTTCCAATAGTTCGTGCCACATGTTTAGTGAACTGTAGCTTGTCGTCCGCCAGAACACCGAGGTCCATTACTTGCAAAAGGGTAGACAAGGGTTTACCCCCCATAAGTAAGGTGTACCCGTTTTGTAAAAACCCAAGTGCATGACCCCTGATTTATCTGGGTGCATTTCCATTTTCCAGTGGCACAGCAATTGTACATCTTCCCGAGGTCCATCTGAATTGCTGTCTGCAACAAAGGTCACTTGCATCTTAGTGTCATCAGCAAACTGTTTAACAAGGCTCATGGCGTCCTTACCGAAATCGTTAAAATACAGCAAGAACAATAATGGACCTAACACTGAACCTTGGATGGTTCCACTGCTTACGCATACTTCAGCTGATCGGTTCCCTTCAATGACCACGGTTTGGGTTCGATGCCTTACCAGCCTTCAATCCAATGGAGAATAGGACCAGTAATACTAAACGTTTGTAGCTTGTGGATAAGGAGAACATGAGGAACTCAGTCGAATGCTATAACACAGTCCATGAATATAGCATCAACCGGGACTCCCTCATCCAGCGCTTCGAATACAACCGAGTAAAAAGCAAGTAAATTGGATGTAGTTGAGTAACCAGTCCTAAAGCCGTGTTGGTTGTGGTCAAGTAAATCCTGGTTGTTCACATAATTAATGACGTGTTCAGACAACCCCGACTCGAAGATCTTGCTCAAGTGACATGTAACACTAAGACGGTGGTAGTTATTTGGGTCTCCTTTAGTTTCTTTCTTGAAGATGGGAGAGATAAAAGCAGTTTGCCACTCAGGTGGAATAAAAGAACCATCCAGGAAACTACCAAACAAGAGAATCAGATCTGGCATGAGTTGTACCTGAAACTCAAGGAGAAATTCGGACTGCTTCTTTATCTTGCTAAATGCCCTTGTCAAGTTGTTTTCGTCAAACACTACGGGAGGAATACAAACAGACCATAGCTTGATGGATGGCATATCACTTGTGGTTATATGGACAGAGGAAAAGATCATTTTGAATGTTTCACTCAATATGTTCATCATTTCCTGCGGTGCTGAAGTCCTGTCACCTTTGTCATTTAAAGGGGGACCCACCGCAGGCCTGCCTTTCTGACAGCTCTTAGCATACTGAAAAAAGGTTTTGGCATCCCCTTTGGCCCTATTTGCCAAGCCCTGCTCGTAATCTTGCTTTTCCAACTTAAGTCTGCCTTTGAGATTGAGGTTGATTGCATTATGTCTGGCCAGAAAATATACATCACCAGTTTTGCAATATTTGGACCGTAAGCGATCCCAATTCCCAAGGTCTTTGTAGGTAGCAACAGACACCCACTTAGAGTGACTAGGTCGAATATTCTCGCTTGAATACCTGCACGAGTCCAAAAAACCTGCGATATTGTGTGCAAAGTTACCCCCTGTCAACTCGATACTATTATTTGGTATGTACACCTTTAGCAATAGCGTGTTGGAAAAGTTATGCCGAATTCTATCCTCGTGGCATTCATTTGTGGAAATAGTTGTTCGAATGAGTAGGATGTCGTGATCGCTCTTACCAAGCTTCTTCAATGAAATCGGGGTCTGTTGTCAACACCAAATCCAACACAGTCTCCTCACGTCGGTTTGCGGACCATTTGGTTCAGGCCTTTGGCTAATACGAGTTCCAAAAATAGCTCCCCATCTGCATCTGATGTTAGACAGTCCCAATCAATAAACCTGTAGTTAAAGTCCCCCACCACAATAACATTGTTCTTTGGAGTGGTTCCCAGCTTCTGCATCATTTTAGTATTGTTATTCAGAGGAGAGTTGGGCGACCTATACACAGATCCCAGGCAAAAATCGTGTTTGCCTAGTCGAAAGGAAATCCACGCTGAGCTTTTGAATTCACCGTCTTCCTCCAGCAGAGCGACTGGTAAGGAGGTTTTCGCGAAGATAGCTGTTCCACCAATATGATGTGAAACTTTGTCCTGTCGTGCCACCAAATTATAGCCTGGATACACTGGTGCTATAATGTTCTTGGAAAACCACGTTTCCGTAACAATTAGTAAGTCAGGAGCCCATATAGCAAGAATTGCCATTGTTTCATTGTACTTGTTAAGCAGCAATTGGGCGTTTGTGTAGACCATGGTAAGGTTACAGGAGGTGAAATGCCCTCTGTGTAGTTCCCTAAACGCTGTGATGCCAACCACCTAATATTGTAGCCCAGTAACTCACCGAATACGTCTCCAAGTTTTGAGACGTCCTCATTTACCCAGTCGTCTTCATATGGGATTTGTGCCTATGGACGGCCTCGGATTATTAAATTCAATTGTCTCCTATAAATCTCCTGTTGCTCCTGTTTAACATCATTTCCTTGAGACCTCCCAAAGATCTCCTTCTTCTGTTGGACATTTCTCAGGAAGTTACACACAAGCGACCAAAGTTTATTCGGCTTAATAGCCACACTCTTTCACACTCAGTTAAAAGTAAAATTCAACTTCTGGAGCCTGGAAGCAAGAAAACGGATTCCCCAATTTGGAAATCCACCAGCCGTGAGATGTTCCCAGCGAAATTGTCCCTGTGAGGAGAATCTGCCCGCCCAGGAAACGGCGCTCCGCAGCAGCCATTCAGTGGACCTTGAGTGCCCCAACCCAAGACCCATAGAAGTGTGCCTCCCAACAAGGACATTTTTACTTCAAAGTGTATTCAAGCTGTATTCAAGCCATCTTCAATCGCTGGTGGGGATTTGGGGGACTTGACTGACTACACAGTGATTGTGTAGAGGGGTAAGTGTACATGAGATATGCTTAAGGCCGCCAAGCCGAGTGTTGTAGTTGAAATTCTTTGTTTTTTAATTATTCATATACCAGAGTGCTAGGAGTTCTTAAAAGTGTTAATTGTATGTTGTACTGGATTTGGGAGAGAAATGTTTTAAATAATGTGCTCTGCTCAAACTTTAACGTAAAATTAATTTGCCGCTGTGTGATTCCTTGGCACGGACACACCTAAGCCCAGCGTGGGCACCAATGGTAACGACTGAGACAGACTACCAGAGTGTAGGCTACAGCTAATAAGACAACTTGCTTCTGTTTACTCCTCCCTAAATATTGTTACAACAGGAAGTCATGTGATACAATAAATACTATATACATTGAATGAGGCAGCCTATTAGGTAATTAAAGGGTTATCTGGGTAAGGTTAACATATTGACATGAAATTGAAGGCCGCCATTGTAGAGCTCACAAGTGACGACTCCACAATATAGAGAGCGGAAAAAAAACAGAAAAAAAAATCTAAGCCTAGCTGGAAATAAAATCATGATTACGAAGGCAAGATGTATTTTTTTTAGTCACTACCTATTTTTGAAGAAAGATACATAAGTTTTCGCTTTCGAGAAAAACTAAACACTATTTTTGAAAGCTGTTTACAAAATCAAAAAAACACAAGATGTAAAAAAAAATTTTGGTTTTAAGTAAATTGACAATTTTTGAAACTGTCTGAAAAATTAACAGTTTGAAATTTACTATGGAGCAATTTTTTTTTTCAATTACAACCAAAATTAATTAATTTGTTGTTGTTATTTCTTGTATCTTTTTTTGGTTAATTTCTTGTATCAGCGACCATTTCTGTAGCTAAAACGCTACATCGTTGCTTGTAAAAAGAAATCTGGCATCCAAGAGATCGGTGCCAAGGTTGCTTTTGGTTAGGATTCATCGGAGTGGAAATTGTGGCTACAAACAATTTTTTGTTCCGATGAGTGAAGAAATTCACATGAAAATACAAAAAAGATACAAAAAGGATAAAAACGTGAAATCAATTTTTCACACAAACAACAATATACACTACATTTTTACGTAATTTTGAAGGTGGACATTTTAAAATAAACAGAGCCGATTCTCTGCACGAATAACTGGGGACAGACCGTTTTAGCGTTACTCGCTACAGTTTAAAAAGAATTATCGTTTAATTAAACTGGCAACAGATTACAACAACAAAAAATGGAGAAGTTGTAACCGACTGGTAATTTTGCCAAAAAACTGAGCTTGTCAGGAGCTCTACACAGTCTCTTTGAACGATGTTGAGCATTTTGAAGTTGCGCAGCAATATCAACCTGTGTTGGTGATAGCACAACTTTACGTTTATTGTGATTCGGTGTTGCTGTTTTGTTAGCATGACCTGGCTTCGGTGGCGATTGCTTAGCGGATGGTGACGTTACAACCGATGAAAGTTGTCACCTTTCTGGCTTCGAATTTCCTTCGAGAGGGATGCTGGTACTAGCCAAAGGTGATTAATTATGTTAGCAAACTCATCCACTTCGTGTGTGTGGGGTGATTTTGCTGGATATTTCCTGCCACCTGGTGACTTGCGTAGAATTCTTAGGTGATTTTTTCAAGCTGTTGGATTGGTGGAACTGATCCCTCGACGATAGAAGTCGACTTTCTGGATTGGCCGAGAGATCAACGCTCAGGAACTACGTCAGCGGAACTTGGCTTTTCACGTTTCTTACCGTCAAAAGACATGCATTTGAAAATAGCGTGATGTTGCTCATTATTATTCACGGAGGAATTACTGTTTTTCGCCGTCGGAACAAGTTCATTTGGTGGCTGTTCTGGATATTCCTTTTCAGCGGTATGTAACTTTAGTTGTTCGCGATGTTTGTGAATCGTATTACCGTTAGTATCAACGATAGTATAGGATTGATTACTACCTATTTGGTTAACAACACCTACTGACCATAGTTTATCATTAGTAGTACTAAAGTCACGATACCAAACCTTGTCACCTATTTGATACGTTTTCAACTCACGATGGTGGGTGCTCTGTACTTGTTTCAATTGTTTTCGGCGAACGGCTGCAATAGGGCCAGGGAACAATTAATCCAGCCGAGACTTTAATTCTCGGTTAAAATATTATTTCCGGGTGTTGCTTGCGTGGTAGCGGAGGTAGTGATTTGTGCTGTTCACAAGTAACAATTTATACTCTCTTGAATAGTAGACCCCTGTCGCCGCGCGGCCTTGTAGACTGTCTTGAAATTATGGACATAAACCTCGGCCAGGCTGTTGGTCCAAGACGCAAAACTTGGCACGGTTATTTGCCCAATCCCATTGGATTTTAACTAATTTTGGAATTCTGAGGACATAAATTGGGCAGCATTGTCCGTAACTAAGCTGTCCATTAAACCATATAGAGCTGTATGATTGTTTAAAACATCAATGACACGCGCGGACGTTGTTGACTTCATTTTAAGCACAAAAGGAATTTTTGAATGTGCGTCTACTAGAATGAAAAACATGTAATTGTCCATCGGGCCGAGAAAATCAGCGTGCATACGATTAGTCGGCTGAAGTGGATATTCCCACGTGTGCTTTGGCCCAGACGTTTTAGTATCTTTATACTTTAGACAATTTTGGCATGATTTGACTTTATTTTCAATGTCGGAGTCAATCTTAGGCCACCAGATTTTTTGTCTAGCTAAACTTTTCAATTTAACTATGCCTAAGTGAGCACTGTGTAGATCTTTCAAGATTTGTCTCTGCAAGGCCGTCGTCACCAGGACTCTATACCCCCAACATAGGGTTTCGTTTTCGACCGATATTTCAGCACAACGTGAAAAGTACGGTAACAGATCGGGAATTTCGCATTTGTCAGGCCAGCCATGATTCACCGTAACGATAAACTTTTGAAAGGATTTTATCACGTTTACTTTCAAGAACGAGTGTCTCGTTTAAAACTGGAAGATTAGAAATAGTTTCTAAACCAA
>JAHWFP010266827.1:37674-58607 GCA_023313725.1 Lithobius niger | reverse complement strand
CCCATTCCAGGGGTTCGACCAGGCTAAGCTCTCCCACCGCACAGCCACGATGACCACTTTTACTCCCGACGATGGTGCTGTGCGTTGTAGCACCGAAATAATAAGTATTTTTATCCTGTCCGAGAAACTGCATGACAAAATTGCTGTTTTTTTTTTTCTATAGGCCTATATTTAAACATTGTTATACCAGTTAAGGAGTAGGGGTACTGTAAAAACTGATATTGCAGGGTGTCTAACAAAATTTCTGACTTTTTCCTGACTCCCTGTCTTTTTAAAAAATAAAAGAAAACCTTGAGTGGCTGCTCACAGTTAGGGGTTCTGGAGGAAGCCATTTTTTTGAAAAAGAAAAAAAAAACACGTTTCCTCCGCACGCACACTATACCGTTTTCCATCAAAACCTCAAAAAGGAACACGTAAACACACGTCAAGCCAGATTTATTTTAAAAAGAATAAAGACTACTAAAATTGCACAAATAAACACAATGGTCGCCCCCCCCCCCCACCTTTTTTTTTTAACCTTTCGGGATTTAATTCTTCCCGTTGTCAAGAGCTTAAAAAGTGAGGGAAACATGTCAAAGTCAAGGAACACCATAATTTAAAAGTTAAAAAAATAAATTAAAAACATGAAGGTGAATGTTTAGCAACCAGGACAGAACAGGTAGGAGGACCCCCGACCTCTCACCTGCAAATGCAGATTCGAAGTGAGGTTGAAAGTGAAGAGCCCGACCATTTATACCACCGTGCAGGCAACCATCTATATGTATATAATACGCTTAGGTTGGGCAAGCAAATTCAACATTATGCACTACAATGAAAGAGGGCGAGCGACCGACAATGTCAAACAAACAGAAGCGGCCTATAACAATCAACATATTGCATTAATAACGCTAGCTCTTAAGAGCCGACTTGGAAGAGTTTCAAAGTTGGTTGAGTAACAATCACTGCATGCACAACCGTTGTTGGGTTTGTTGGGCTTGGTATCAGAACAGAGAAACGTCCTCCATTGAAAATAAACATTTACTTACATAACACAAATCATCAGGGGTTCAAAGAGGGAGCAGAGATGGGGGTATTCAGACCACACAATAGGGGAAACCGGGGCCCACTACAGTGTTACGCTCAGGTATGCGGGAACCAGCTAGCTAGTATGCCGGGGGTACAGCTAGTTGTGTTTATTAGCACAATTTTAGTAGACTTTAAGGCGGATGTACATTAGGGTAGTTTGACTGGGGCGTGTCACTGGTACGAGTATACTCGCCTGCAAGTTGCTGTTTGCACTAGTATCTAACTCGTCCAGAGTACTGTCAATGCAAGTCCATAGAAATTTGACTTTGAAGCTTCCCCACTTTACCGCCAGGTGGAGTGCAGCCTTCTTGTAATTGTAACTCGCCCGCTGACTCGCGTCAAAATATTAAACTTGTGGAGAGTCAAGTGGCATACAAGTAGCGAGTCAAGTGCGTTCGCACGGTCGAGTAGATGTTCATATTGGGAGAGTAAAGGGCGAGTAGCAAAGTCAACTCAACCTGCACATTACTCCGCCCAGGAATGTTCAATCATGATCGAAGAAGCCCAGGCCAAGACGAATGAAAACAGAACACACAGCACGGGTCTGAGGGAATCCATGATATCCCTATGAAGCCTTCCCAAAGGGAGGAGCGAAGGGAAATGAATCGTATCCTGTAGGCTACATGACGGACATCAGTTGAGCCAATCACTACAGTGCCCACTCATGTTCCACTGCAATCAAGTCTAGGAGCATAGCCAAGAGAAAGCAGACGCGAGCACATCTCCTATAGTTATTCCCTAATAACATCCAACGTTGCCTGGCTGACATGATACAGCCAGAATACTAACGAAAAAGACACTGCAGTGTTTACTGACTTAGGTCTAGGAAACCTAACATGAATAACAAACGTTCACTGAGAGTAGTAAACAAATACACACTCTGTTACGGTGACCGCTCGTTGAAAACGCCAAATTGCAATCAAATGAAAAAGCCGTCCTCAAGACCCGAAACCAAGGCAGTTGTGCCATCTCTCACCCCACGAAATTGGGGAGGCGGAGGGATCCAAGGAGGATACTGGCAGGAAAGTCCCCGAAAGGAACTTGTACAGATAGCACATGCCGATTTTAGCTATGATACGACACCGTTTCATTTTCTGTGCATTAAAAACTTCCCAAGGACGGCACCAAAGCTCCATCGGGAGGCCCACACGTCCACGGAGACATGGTCCATCAGATAAGGTTAGGTTGGGGAAGCCCGATGAAGGCCTGATCTACAATGCAGCCGGAAGAGGTCCCAATGAAACAGTTAGGGGAAAGGAGGTCAAAGCTCCCAAGCAACAGTTGGGAGCAGTTGACACGGCCTTTGTTCACCAAGTTTGTTCCCCGTGTTTCAAATGCCCAGGGTAAATGGAGGAATTTGGTCACCCACTCCACAACCATGCTCACAACAAGATATGTAAAGTGGCAAGGGGTAACACGTAAGAGAAATGTGGAATTGTGTGGTAGGCTTGAGCAATTTCAGAATTTAAAGAATACCGAGGAACAATTTTCACCCATTCAAAATTCTTCATACGTACAGAGCACCTACTCCATCCACAAGAAAAACTACCGCACATCAAAGGGAACGCAAAGTTATGCAGTGCACCAAGTTATAAGACGCCAAGCACTTAAAAAAATTGTAGTTTATCAAGATTACAGTGCACCAGATTATAAACTTAACCAACAGCGCAATGTGCCGATGGTGTACAACTGGCCATGCACCCAAGACAGTGTGTAAAACCGTGTATGAAATATAGTTAAATAAATACGGATGCAAACCTATTTATGTTGCCTTTTGGACGTATATGTCAGACTGCCTGCGTGGTCAATCGAACCCACGACCTTCGAAACCAAAGGCCGGAGTCCTACAACTCAGCCATACTGACATGGCCAGATAGTGCAGATGAAATCACAGCACCGATAACATTCCTAAGGCTACGCGTGTGTTCCCAGCTACCTAATTACTAAAGCCAGTAGAAACGGTGTCGTGTGGGTGGGAGACTGCCCATGCAGTCGAACTCAGGGTCAGGGTAGTCAAAGTGCCGAAAGCTACATGAAAAATAGCAGGATATAACAACTCCCACGCATCTTTCTTATGAGGCACCACAAGACGACATCGACAAGCGTCGCCACCAAATTGTTGTTGACCTTTCCCACCTCCCCGACAAGGGTCCGTTGCGACATTGGCAGCATCTGTTGTGCACTTGCTGGGTGCACTCGCTATCCTGTTCTCCAATCAGCATTACTCCTTTCCGAATTGAAGGAACGTAAGGATGGCTCTTTGGCCTCAGTAACCTCAGATGACCGGCAAAACGATTAATGACAGGTAATACCCTCTATGAATAACAATATCATTGAAATGAAAGGCCGTCAAACTAAATTCAAGCTTCAAACCTACGAATTTGATTTAGGAAACAACTTCTCACTGCTACTGACATTCATTTATGTAAATAAAATCCATAATCCATACAAATCACAGCATTACTTCGTAATTCACAACATACGCAGAACTGTTACAGTCACAAGTCTGTTACTGCGGCAGTTCGAAAGGTTACAAAGTCGTGCTGACCAAAGACAAAATTTCTTTCAGAGGCAAAACACAACTGCCCGGTAATTGGCATAGGTGATGGCAATTAACGATGGCGATAGTGACACGATAGCTCGACAGAGGGTACACAGCTGCCACTGCTACTTTCCTAGCTGATTCAGGTGTCGGATTACTGTAAGGCACCTTGTTGCTCTAGCGACATGTCAAAACATTACCAGTGACAATCACCCCACGATTCCATAGCAACATCAGATTGCAAGGAATGTAAGTGGTAGCTCGACAGAGGTCACACACGTGCTAGCCAGCCCATAGTTGAACTGTCAGAGTCGATGCAATAATCCTCCCAAAACTATGCCATCACTATAGGGTTGCTTACTTGATCATCTCACAGATTCAGTACAACATCGGACGATACAAACAAAGACGCACCATGACAGAATGCGGGAACAGGTACCGGGGCCATACGGTGAATAACAAAAACCAGGAATACACCACTTTCCTGGAAACAGAGGGCAAATGACTGTTAAAGGGCGTTTCACCAGAACAGGGCGAACACTGAGATTAGAGTGAATGGCATAACCGTAACCGGGAAAAGGGTATCGTGACATAGTAGGGGCAAACATAATGGACAGTAACACTGCCAGGCCAAAACACGAACAAACTAAATCACTCTATAATTTATTTTACAAAACCGTCAGCTACATGGAAATCTCAACGATGTCAGCCATCACGACGAGAAAAAGGGGCTCAGTGAATCACCTAAATCAGGAAAACAGCGAGAATCAGTAAATCACTGTAAATCAGTAAATCAAGCACACTAGGCAAGCCTTTGTCGGATCCCTCGGCGTCCAAGCATGAGCATGGAGATTGTGGCCCCTTGGGGTTGGCACTGGCGGCTACTAACTGTTTCTGAAAGATTTGTTTTACGTTGCGACTGTGGTGAGTGTCTCGCCCATTTCAAGTTTGTCCAAGTTCACACTACCACCAGGAGCGACATAAAAGGGATTGTCCACGATTAATCTTAGCCCAGTCAAATTATGCCAAAATATAGCTGAACCTAGAACTAATTGCAACAGAATTGGTGCCAACTTATTCTGGACTGAAAAATGCGCTAAACACGACTGAATAAAGTCTATACATACCACTGTCAGTCCGCTAATTCATTATTTTTTTGACATCTTTACGACGTATTTTGGACGTATGGGAGTACTATGGGCTTAATATGGGTGTGAAGACTTGAATAGTCCCTATTACTTTTGAAGCCCTTTACATAAGCTTCAATGGAGCAAACCCTATCCTTCTATCTACAATAGGTAAAAAGTTACGTGCTCTAGAGTTTTGAGGTATTTTCCATTTTTGACGTGTTTTGTACGTGTGGCTCACTGCAGGAAAAGGACGGGTCTAACGGCATTAACACTCCCTATTTCTTTTGAGGACCATTGTATGAGCTATAAAATGGCGCAAACCCTACCACTCCATCTGCAATAGTAAAAAAAGTTACGTCATTATGAGTGACACCAACTATATGACGTATTGTAGGGTAGGCTTCACTGCGATACAATCAACACCTGTAACTCCTTAACCATCAACAAATCGAAAGCATAATGTTCAATGAAAACTTTCAGCACACAATTCTGGATTGGAAATGTGAACACAAGTTTTACGTAAAAACAACCCTTGACCTCAAAAATCTTTTTTAAAGAATATTACACTAATTTGCATACGCTACTTATTTACAGTTGGTGATTTTCGATTCTAAGTGCTCCAAGTGCTGCCGAATAACCCTAGATAGACAAACTTAGACTCTTTGGAAAGATTGTGATGCATACCTTTCCTTAAAGCTAATCAAAATTCTTTAGCTGCAATTGGGGATGTCCTACAGCTGTTTAAAGATGATGTGGTAATGGAATTGCGGCGAAAGCGTTTGGTAACATTCGAAATCACATTGCTTTGATGAGCTCTCTAATATGCCTAGATAGACATACTTAGGTTCTTTGGAAACGTTGTGATGTATTCTTTCAATCAATGCTAATCAAAGTTATTTAGCTGCAAATAAGAACTGTCCTATGACTAGTTTTAGTAAGTTTGAAGAAACCCAGCTAGCACCAAAAGATGCTTTTTATTCAACCTTGACTGACAAACACATTACCGAAGTGGAGTATTCGTACTCACGTACCGTTTGGGAAGCTACAGGTCGTACTAATTTAGGTTCCTATCACGATCTGTATGTCCTAACTGACGTTGCCTTATTGGCTAACATTTTAAAACATTTAGAATATTTTAGAACGATTAGCATGACTGAATACAAATTGGATCCATGTCACTTTTTCACATTGCCTGGACTAAGTTGGGAGGCTTCGCTGCGCATGACTCGTGTCAAATTGGAACTATTAACTAGCGCCGATATGTATAACTTTTTTTGTCAGGTATTCGGGGTGGAGTTTCCATTATTCCTAAACGCTATGCCAAGGCAAACAATCCACTTTTGGAAGGTTGTGATCCGACCAAACCAATCACTTACATCATATACGTAGACGCAACAAATTTGTATGGTTTTTGTTGGAGTAAACCCTTGCCGTTTTCAGGTTTTAGGTGACGGACAGAAGAGGAGCTTGCGTCTTTTGATGTGTACAGTGTACCGGAGGGCAGCACCGATGGCTACCTGTTACAGGTAGACTTAAACTATCCACAATCCTTACATAATGTATATTCTTATTATCCTCTAGCCCCCGAAAACATTGAAGTCACACGAGAAATGTTGTCTCCTCTCAACGAGCGACGGGCTCCATCTTCCGTGGCGACGTGTCGTAAAATTGTACCTCATTTGGGACCACGCAGAGATTACATTTGCTATCACAAAAACCTTGCCTATTACGTAAAACAAGGCATGATTGTAACTAAGGTCACAAAAGGGATCAAGTTTACGGAACTTCTGGAAATTGGCGGTTAATTCGGTCTTAGGAAAATCTTGTGAAAATGTGCGCAAACGTGTGAATATTAAATTGACAGTTGATGAGTCCAAGGCGTTAAAATGAATGAACGCTCCCTCCTTGCAATTCTTCGATATATTAAGCCCCGACTTGGTTCTTTTTAAGATGCACAAACGGAACGTAACCCTGGACCGTCCTTCGTACATTGGTTTTTCGGTACTTGAGCAATCTAAACTCGTTATTTACGATTTTTACTATGATTACACGAAGCATAGATACGGTGATTAATGTCCAAAGCTGTGCCTGCCACCCTGCCTGTCACCCCTGCAAACAAACGTAGAGTTTGAGACAGGGATGAAAATAACCCATGGGTCGGTAGGGAAGTGGGTGAATTGGGTCACTATTCCGTGGGTCACGTGGGTCATGGGTTAGTTCCTTCATCCAGCAACCTATGGTAATAGTTGAGTACATGTAATTTTGTTAACATTTAAACTCTTTATTTTGCAACATTTTAGTTCTTCTTACATTCGAAATATAGTTTTGGATAACTTTGTTTATTGTGTCGTGATTTGTTTCATTGCTATTATGTTTAAGTATTGAAAGATGGTTTGGAATTGGATGGTTGCAAATGGGTCATGGTGGGCCACCTTTTAGTCTTAATTACATGAACAATGGGTCAACAATTGGGAGGGTCAGGTAAGTCATGAATGTGGAAAAGTCACCCACTACCATTTCTGGTTTCAGATAGGAAGATAGTCGCTTTATGCAACTCCTTGGGCAATGTCAGTTAAGGCTAATTGGAGTGGGGATTAGTGACAGAGCCGCTCTGGCTCATACTGGTGATATGGCTGAGTTATCGCTTTAAAAAACGTATAAAATATTTGCAATGATATTACGGGCCTGTGTTGTAATGTAACTCCCCACCCCTCGCCAATTTGTCATCCTAAACCATTAGTTACTTTTAGAAACACTGACCCAAAAAACTTTTAAAATAACCAATAAAAATGTATTAAAAAAAAGTGTTCTACCTTGTTGGTAGTGTTTGGGTATCCCCTCCATCTTTCTTGCATCCCTTGCCAAACTGAGGTCCTAAATGCACATTATTTTTTTATTTTTACCTACCCAGAACCAAATTGTCTTCGGATGAAATCGGCAGGGACTAAATATTCCGTAACAAATTTTCCCAGACTAAATCAGCGGAACCAAAATGTATCATACCAAAATGGATGGTTCAGGTTAAAAGATAGTGTGCTTGTGATGTCCTAGGCGAGGACACCTTTGCCCAGCGTGGGCACCAATGGTAATAAACACACGGACTACCAGAGTGTAGGCTACAGCTGATAAGACAGCGAACTTCCTGTTTACTGCTCTTTAAATACAGGGAAGTCATGTGATGCACTTAAGACTATATACAATTATGGAACAGCCTATTTAGTCGTTAAAGGGTTATCTTGGTAGAGTTAACATATAGACATGAAATTGATGGCTGCCATTGTGGAGCACACAAGTGACGACTCCACAGTGTTCATGAGTGCTTCTATGGTTTGAATGTTTTTGGCCGGTGCGTTTGCTATTTTAAGTTTCTTCTTTTGGGAATACAAGCGTTTGCATCTCGACTATGCCTGTTGGTTAAGTTGATATACATGCATTGTGTGTTGCAACGTGATCGTAAACCTGCGAGTAGAAACATTTAAATTTTTTTAATAAGAAATTTTCATGCAGCAAGAATTTAAAAAGATTTAACTAGAAAAAATATATTTTTTTGAGTTATGTGTAAAAGTTGCAGTTTCTGCTTGATGTGCTTAGTGGGCCAGTTTTGACGTTTAAAGATCAGTGTTTTTCGCAGCCAGGAAGCAATACTCTGCCTGTGTCACTGCTACACCATGGCCACTAAACTAACTGGCCTGCTCTACAACCACATTAGGGGGGTACATAAAATGGCCGCAACGTCTGGTTCATTTCGTCGAGGTCTGTTCTTCGTGGTAGCAACTTTGTACGGTGCGACGTGACATCTAGTGGCGGCTAGTGGCGGGTTTCGAAATAATAATCTAAATTTTTACGTAGATTTTGGTGGCACATTTTTTATTATTTATACGAGTATTTTTAAATGGTGTTTAAAAATATCACTCAGACACAGTTAAGCTATTTCACTGCGTTTGTAAAAAAAAGCAACACATTCGTTGGCAGTTTGTACGGTGGGTGTCGCCCTCGGTTGACAAAATGCGGCAACTCAAATCGCATCAGCGGCACTTTCGGCGGCCATATTGCCAACCCAGTCTCGTAATGCTATTTTTCATTCAAGATCCGGCCTGCACTGTAGGTACCCAGGATGCACTTTCAAATTATTATTTTTCTTATTGTGTTACGAAAACTTGAAATGATAAGATCTACAAGTTTTTAGTGGGTTCGGATCTAAACAATTTACTGGTAAGTATGCATTTTAATTTACAAAATCAAGAAGCAAAGCATAATTAATTCAATTTGATTTTTAATCTATTGAACCATGTTTTAATCCCTTAACGTTTAGCACGCTTTGCTCGATATTGGAAACAAATTTCGTTTAGCATGCTAGCTTTTGGATATTTTCGTTTTATTCAATTGCAATTTTTGAGGGTCTTTTGAGGACCTCACAATCAAGCTAAAGTCAGAATGCGTTAAACATTTCAATCTGCTGTGCAAAATCTGTCCTTGCAGTTAGGAAACCCTCGAGTTTAATCCATTTTCAATTCATTTAAGTTTCATTGAAAGATCACCGAAGTTTCTGCACTAGAAATGGTAGTTTTCCAGGTTGCATTTACACTGTGGTATCTCGGCTAGAAGCCATAACTAACAGTTTCGCTCAACAACGCTTGATGTCACGTGTAACGTGTTGTTCACGTCAGCCATTTAATACCTTCCAAATCTACAATCAAACTTAACAGTGTGTTCAAAAGAGCGGAAGTGACGTCACCTTAGAAACGACCGATGGTTGTTGTTCACAAGAGATAACAGGCAGAAGATGTAGCTGACCTTTCAGTGGATGTGAGGTCTCGAATACTCTGGAACCATTTTCTCGTAGTTGTGGGCTGGAGGCATGAGTCATCTCTGTTTCATAGCCAAGCTCCTCGGAACCACCACTCCAGTGAACCAATGGAATGCTCGTATGAGCTCACTGCACATCAGAGGTACCAATGTTTCCAACAGTAACGAGCTTCCCGGGTTACAGTGAGTCGTTTTCGAAAGTACAGTAATTTCTAGCTCCGAGATGTCGTTGTATATCATACGCCATTTTGCTAACTTCTTTTCCATTGAGAATCTTATAGCCGAGATGAAGAATAACTGTGTCTAGTTCTCTTGTCTCCTTGATAAACGGTTGTGTCACTGGTAGCAATTCGGCAGTAAACATGTTAAGAAGCGGGGACAAACACGGTAGGAGTCACTTCAATACCTCAGAGACAAGATTCGATCTTGTGTAATCTTTGCTCAATTCCAAAGTGCTGTGTCTACTCGGTGCAGCATTGCTTGCTGAGCGGTAACACTTTCATTTTTTGTATGTGACGTTTTGGGAAGTGTCATGGGGCGCAGTTAAAGATGTTTGCTTCCATGTTGGCTTGGTGTGACTCGGTTTTGTAACATCAGCACAAACCCAGAATAAAGCTATTAAACCCTCTTATTTTCCTTGCTACTTCCTCATTGAAATAGTTTTGCTACATTCACATTGCTACAATCTTATACGTAAATGTTGCTGGAGTTTTTCTTTTTATTAATTATAGGGAATAACCTGGGTTAAAAGTGATAAAACCTCTTTTAGCAACTTAAAGGGATATACCTCCCAGCGCCATTTTTCTCGATCCACCACATCAAGTACGGCCCCAAAAGTCTATTTCCTTACCGTTAGTCTTTCCCTTGCTAAAAAACGGTTTTAAAATGTGGCGTCTAGGAGATTTTCTGTTGAATATTGTTAACTATGTTTAAGAACGACCCGTAACTGAATGATGCATTGCGCTCGTACAATAATCATGACGTTTCATCTCTGTGTGTACGTGTACTAATTTTCTAATAATTACCATGAGATCTAAAATCTAATAGACTAATGCGGTAAAAATTAAAATTAATTATTCCAATAGATCGCCAAAGCAAAATTATAAGACACTAGCCTAGAAAATTATAAATTGTGATTTTAAAATACGAGAATCATTCCGGTTTGTGACGACACAATCGTTGACTTGATCCTGTCTCGTGTACTATTCCCAAAGCCAACCGAGACAGCAGCTATGCGAGAAACGCAGCTACAACCCCAGTTGACCTTGCCGCTGTTTTTTTCTCGGATGACGATCTGCGCGTAGCTGTAATTTGGCACGCCGAATGTTACAAGGCAGGCCGGGTGTCCCTTTAAAACGGAAATCAAAGGCTGGTTGATACCAAACTAAAGAATGCAGCATGTAGTACCATCCTGATCTAAGTAGTTTGCTCAAGCACTTGATACACAGAGAAAAATCGTTTAAAACAACAAACAAGTCACGTATCACCTTAATTATTGAGTATAAATTTGGTACGTCCTCGTGCACCTGGAAGCAAGCTGTGATGGTTACTGCCACTAGATGGCGCCAGGGTAAATTATTTATATGCTACATGGGCCGTAACGTTGTTAACACTTACAGATTGCATCCAGAAACAATATTTCAATTTTTTCCTAAATAATTAAGGGGAGGGCCCCTGGATTGTCAGTTGTGTTGAATTGCGTAACTCTGCTGCAGAGTGCAACTGGCGAAAAGAGGGGGAGGGATGGGTAGATGGTTGGGTATGGGAGATCATTGGTAAATGTAGCGTTTCTGGGTACTCTGCTTTACTATGTGGCTGGCCAGCCAAGTTAGAAAGAGTAAAGAAAAAGTTTGGCAGACGATTCATTATTATCTACTGGCGAGAAATCGACTAAAATGATAAATATGTGAATAACGTTTTTTTTTAGTTGGGAAAAATTCTTCTTACCATCCCAGACACATTTCAGGCGAAAATGGTTTATTACGCCGTGATTTGTTGATTGCTACTATCTTTAAGTATTGAAAGCTGGTTTGGAATTGAATGGTTGCGAATGGGTCATGGTGGGCCACATTTTAGTCTTAATTACATGAGCCATGGCTTAACAGTTGGGCGGGTCAGGTCTGGAATGGGTCTAGAAAAGTGACCTAGTACTACCTCTGGTTTGACACGGGATGAGAATCCCTAACTTAACCCATTGTGCAGCTCCTTCGCGAATGAGTGTGGGGAGAGGCAACAGAGCCTCCGAGCTCCGCAATATCTTGAAAGAAATGTGTGGTGTCGTTACTTGTGTCACCACAATGGCCGCTTCAATTTAGGTTCCCATCTGTCAACCCTCCAGCTTCCCATAATTACTCTAATAGGTTAGCTTCATTATATTGTAATAGATTGTATGCCATATGTATTGTTTACTTCCTGTCACATGACTAAGCCTGTAACTATATAATCCCTGCATACAGGAAGTAAAGACGTCTCTCCAGTGGTAGCTAACACCGAAGTTGTTTGTCTATTTATTACTTATGCCATAGGTTGAACCCACGCAGTTGTAGGACCCAATTACTACGTACACTACAAAATGTAAAAAAATATTTTCAATGATATAACGGGCCTGGGTTGTGGTTGAATTCCCCAATCCTTGCCTATTCGCCGTCCTAAATTAACAATAATTAAGAGTAAAAGGGTTTTAGTAACAATGAACGCGAATAGCACGGTAACACCGCGATATGGGCACGCAAACAGTAAAATAAACCATAACACCCCCCCCCCCCGGGCACCCCTTGCTCAACTGCAGTCCTAAATGCACATAATTTTTAACTTTCCCTGGATCAAGTTGTGTCCCGATAAAACAGGTCGGCACCAAATAGTCCATACCACATTACCACATTTTCCCAGACCAACACGGTGGGACCAAAATATCTCAACCACAGGATGAATTAGAATAAAAGGTAGTCTGTTTGTGTCGACTTCATTGTTTTGAATGTTTTTGGCCATAGTGTTTGCCATTTAACCATTTACACGTTACTTCTTTTGGAATACGAGAGTTTGTATACCTCGACTGTGCTTTTTCGTTAAATTGATATAGATGAATTATGTGTTGCAACACGACCATAAACTTTGACTCAGGGTACATTTTTATTTATCAATTTTTTTTAATAACAATTTTTCACCCAGCAATAACGAAAAAAATTTAAATAGAAAATATTTAACTTCCTAGAGTTGTATGCAAATGTTGCAGTTTCTGCTTGGTGCACTTAGTTAAGCTTCCATTTTTGATATTTAAAGTAGCCAAGATGGAATATTCATCATGAGTCACTACTGCACTTTCGAGTCATCTTTTTCTTTTTCTGTTACGATTAATTTGAAATAATAAGATATATAAAAGTTTTTAGAATATTCGATGTGTGATCTACTAAACTACTTTCTGGTAAATATTCATTTTAATGTACGGAATCAAGAAGTAAAGCATAATTAATTCATTTTGGTTTATAATCTACTGAACCCTTTTTTAATCCATTAACGTTTAGCACGCGTTGCTCGATACTGGGTAAAACTTTTCGTTTAATCGGTAGTGACACTCTCGTAGAAGTCGTGGTAATGCTTATAGTTTTTGAGAGATGTTTTTTTGAATAGAATCTCACAATCAAGCAAAAGTCAGAATATATTGGTAATTTTAATCTACCCGCAGTTTGGAGACACTCCAATTTGTAAAATAGGGTCGCTGCTTGACTTTTAATCCGTTATTAGTTCATACGCTTATCGTCAACAGATCAGCGAAATATATGCAGTAGAAATGATAGTTGCTCATTCTCGGAAACAATATGGTCTCTCAGCTAGAAGCGATAACTAACACTTTGGCCTACAGAGAACCTATGCATTTGGAGTGTTAATAAATTGTGCCGTTAAAACAGAAAAACGCGATTAGTCAGATTTTGGCTAGAATTATTTGCTGCTGATTAAATAAAAAATTCCGCCATTCCAGCAACGTTTTATATGGTGTCCGCCGGCCTATCTTGACTTCCCCGCAGAATGAACACAAATAATCGATTGTACGTGTTTGGTCGTAGAGTGCCTTGTTGATATCCAAAGTAGTTACAAAAACAATGGCGGCCGTCGGTTAAAGCCGCCCCCTACAGGAAGACGTAGCCGATCACAAAATAAGTGCAGGACTCAAGATACGTCGTGCACACTATAATTAGGACACTTGATCAAGCTCAGCTTCCTTGTGAGATTCGTGATCTCTGCCTTCAATCAGTTAGGCTTACCTCCCTATTGTACCAATCTGCACCCATCGAACGCCGAGGCAAATAGACCTTGTTCCTTCTATGACTATAACTCACTGCTGAGGGGGCCTGTTGCCTTTAATGCGTTCCTTGCGAACAGAGTGCAAAAGAGACAGTTGTTTTTCACTAACGATCGAGAAGGAGTGTTGCTTTTTTTTGAGTGCATCGCACATTCCACAAGAAGGGGGGGCAACATGATAATTGCTGCAACGCGCGTTTTACTATAGAAACATTTTAGAAAACCTCTCACCGACGCCATTTTTCCCAAACTACCGGCTCATTTCCGGTCTTAAAAAATTGCAAAGAAAATTTGGTAACGTACACATGCTTCTTGTTCAGAAAAAAAATTGTTACCACTTCTACTAAAAAATGTCTTTAGCTCTGAAACTGTGGCCTTTTTCTGAATTCGAAAATACCGTCAATTCGGCAATCTTACTTTGGTTAAAGTTCATATAAAAGACAAGTCACTTACACAAAACCAAAAATCGTCCAAGTTCCACAATTCAAACTTGCAAATTTTCGACCATCTCTACCGATAGGCATCTTCAGGCAAGAGTCATGAGATTTACACAACAACCACCACCAACGAACTTTTCGAAGTACACTATTTTAAATTTCTAATTTTCTAAATTCTTCCCCTACGTCAAAGATTACGGAAACGGTCGGCTCAACTCAAAATTACGTAAATTCCCTCTAAATCGTGGGATCACTTTTAGAATTAATTGCGAAAATATTATATCATGGCATTGCACAGTTTTTGAAAAATGTGATAACTACAATAAACAACAATTTGTTAGTTTAGATTAACACGTCAGTATAACAGTAAGGGACAATAGCCCAGGTTCAGCCCACACACACTACAAATGTCGTATTTTTGCATATTCCAATTCTATGGTTCCAAAAGTTTCGAGCAAAAGCTACTTTCTTTTTTAAACTTCAAGTTTCAAACTCAAAGCTGGGAAAAGTGCGTGAGGTTGGTCGCTTTTTTTGTTTGTTAAATCGTTATTCATAATTCAATTCCATTCCCCCAGTAAGTAGCATCAGTAGTAGCTGAACGATTGCCATGCTAAACTAAACTAAACTAAACTAAACTAAATTAAACTAAACTAAACTAAACTAAACTAAACTAAACTAAACTAAACTAAATTAAACTAAACTAAACTGGTAACTGATATCCCCCTTCTTTAAAACTGACAGAAATAATATTTAGCATATCTCATGGTGTATGTAATGGTGAATTCCGTTTGTTTTTATCTGGTACCGTTGAACAGGAATACACTAACTCTGTATCAGTAAATCGACGTGTTGTTTGGCACTGGAGGAGGATAGAAATTTGCGATTGACGTTTGCAGTTGGCACGGTTGGTAGACATGCCACAGGACACTACTAAAAATTCTGAATGTGTAATGCACTGAAAAGTATATATATTACACATTCAATTAACCCTTTCTTTGCAGCCCACTGGCGAATAAAGTCGCCGGCTGCCAAAAGAAAGGAAAAACTAAGTCCTAAGATGCACCGCTAGCTTTGTAAGGTGTCCCCGTACTGTGGTCAGCATCAGCATCCCAGACTACAAGCTAAGAGAACGGTGTGTCGGATCCCACGACCTACCAAAAAAATATTGACACTTTTTTTTTTAATTCTGAATCATTTTTTTGGGGGGGGGGGGGGGGGGGGGGGGTTACCATGGAAGTTACCATGGATTTGTTCAGCCTAGGGTTGGAAAATGAGTAAACCGGGCTCTGCGTGTAAGCCACCAGCATCGCACTAAATGTTTTTTAATAGAGCAAGAACATGATCTTCAAGAAGTTCTGCAGTGTTTCTGATGTGCTTGCAGCTGTTTTTTATTGACGTCACACTTTGGCCGGTATTTTGCTGACCTATAATACATAAATCAACAAATCTCCTTGTTGGGAAGATCTTTTTAGATTAATAGGAGTCAATTGATGAGCCATCTTATCAGTTTCACGTGCGAGAATTAAAAAAAATTGTGAATTATTATTATTATTATTCATAACAATATTCCATTATTTTCAACTATATATTATTATAATTAATATAACTATACATTATTATATATCCTATATACTACGACAGTAAAGTTTTACGATAAATTGTGTAAGGCAAGCTGTTTCTATAACCGTTTAGAAATACAAACAACAAAGTGGGGGCGTTAGTTAACCTGCCTAGTATTAATGTTTATTTACTTCAGAGTCCTTCTGTTATCTGTCTAATTAACTTAGCTCGCTACAACTAGGCTAGATGGAAAAGACGAAATGTGTTCTTTTCAGCAAGGTCAAAAAAATTAAGGTAACTTAAATAGGGGCCGAGTTACAGTCATTTGAAGATGTCCTAGTGACGTAAAAGTGGTGAAAATTCATGTAATACAGCAAAAATCGATATTTTACTTTAAAAAACAGCTGTAGCGTCTATACTAATCATTTTTCAGGAAAAGTCATTCTTGGGAAGTTGTTTAAAATTACATTTTCTACAACTTTGCTTCAAATTGTACTTTTAAAATCTTTATATTTACGGCCTTATTTGGAATAACCCGTTTTTTGGCGGCCATTTTCCAATATGGCGGCCAAATCCCCACGTGGACAGGTTATCAACCTAGTGCATTTTGGTATTGGACAGGTTACCTACAGGATTCACTTGACTGATTCTCCATACATAGAAATGGTCACAGAACCACCCTCAGCAATTAGATTAATTGATTGTTGATGATAAACAGGCGGCGTCACTAGCACACATGTGTATGTTAACAACTAATATTTTGTAAGGCTAGACCCCAATTTGATTTCCCCTTCAGAATGCCTCACGTAATTCCTTACCGACATATGCAACATCGGTAGAAATCGGGATCGATATATAAAATCCAGATAGATCGGCAATAAACCAAATTGATGATATTTGCATTTTTCGTCGACCGATTTGGACGTTTATACACCATTTTCAAGGTTTTTTTCACCAGCTTCCCACTGGTCCAAACCCCAAGCAGCTGTCTCTTATTGTTTAGAAATTACAAGGCAATTTTTTTAAAATTTTATTGGGAGGGATTTGGCATCGGCCAGTTTCGTTTAATGATCGGCCCTTCCTGGTTGAATGATATCACTACTTTCAAGGGCCAACCCTTTTGGGCCAAACATCCAAACGGCAAAGAATAAGAGACAGCTGCGTGGGGGTTTGGTTGGACCATTGGAAAGCTGGTGAAAAAACCCTGAAAATGGTTTATTCAAACGTCCAAATCGGTCAACGAAAAGTGGAAAATATCTTCACTGGTTGAATGATATCACTACTTTCAAAGGCCGACCCTTTTTAGCCAAGCATACAAACAGCAAAGAAAGCGGAGTCCGGTCCATTATGACGGCAGTGGAAGTGACGTTGGCCCTAGTTTAGGAACGGATACTTGTCGTAAACAAATATGCATAAAAGATTCGATTTTCCATTTGTAAAAAATATCAACGACGTGCCCAGGAAACTTAGAATATCTTGTCGATCATGGCGACGTACACATAAAGTCGTTGCAAACTCTGCCGAAGGGCAAATGTCTTTTTTCTCATTTTTTTCCTCCGATCTTCGCCATGTTCATCTTGAAGGATGAGTGTTTGTACTCCAGCTTGGTACCTTCCGTAGCGTGATCCATCAACGAATGTCCAGAAAGAAGGATGAACAACAATACAGTGTTGTGACTGCAGTGTTGAGAAAACAAACCGAACACGCCTCTGGGCGGGTGGGTGGGTGACCTCCTGTGAATCCATTCCGGGTGTTTCAGACATAGGGCCTTAGGGCTTCGTCGGGCAGATGACCGGGTGCGGTTAACGCTCGCTAAAACCCTTTGATCCTTTTTGAACACGCCTCTGACGAGTACACCCGAAAAAAGGTACGGAAAAAAAGTGTGGGAGCGCCACTCCTGTACACTCCTGCACGTCTAGACCAAGATAATCGTTTAATGTACTGAATTTTTTAACATACAATTTCTTTTTTTTTACAGCATACAACCTTGGTGTGTAGTGCTGTGGTTATCGATCTCGATTATATTCGTTGCTGTCTGGAACTAAATGTTTGAAAATGTGTCATGGTGGCCATATTTTGGTCTAATTTACATGAGCCGTGGGTCGCCAATTGGGTGGGTCCAGGGCCGTAGCCAAGAATTTTTTTATACCCCCGCACCAGAATTAAAATGAAGCGTTTCCCCCGCCCCCCCCCCCAAAAAAAAAAAAGAAATGGTTGTTTTTTTTTTTTTTACTTATTACTGGGTTTAAAAATAAATTAATAAACAAGTCGTTTTAACGCAGTAACCAACTTTTTTTTTTATTAACAATCAGCACTTTTTTTTTGTGGGCTACCGTTTCCACGTTTCAGCAATATAACTCGGCTTCTGAAGCAGACTTTTAAAAAAAAATTAGTCATTTTAATGTCTAGTGAAATTTTGTGGAAATGATTAACGTGACTTGTATAATTCTTTTCAAACTGTAAGCTTTATTCAGAAACAGGCTATTTTTATTTCGCTTACAATAAAATGACTATGTTTCAGACCATTCTCTCATTCTCATGGCAGCTTTCAGTTTTTAGCCATGTATTTCATCAAATTCTGAACTTTTAGATTTTTCTGTTTGGAATTTACGATATTTTTGCAGGATTAGGACAGCATGAGCTTTCATTTGAAACCTGTACCACCTTTTTACGTTACGCTGTTCTCTGAAACTAAGCTCGAGTTTGTAAACAAAACTCAATACATGTATAAAGTCCATTATAAATGACTCGTCGTGCTTCGCGCTCCTCTGCCTGAAGAAAACCCCAGCACGTGCGGGGGGGGGGGGGCTGCGTGGGCGCTGGCTACGGCCCTGGGAGGGTCAGGGGGTCATGGGTGTGGAGAAGTAACTCACTTCCATCTCAGGTGTGAGATTTGATGAGAATCTTTCATCCCATTACAAAACTCTTTTGGGAGTGTCGTGTCAGGCTCATGGCAACAAATGGAATGCCTAGAGCTCAGACTGGTGATATGGCTGCACAAAATTTCGGAAAAAAGGATAAAAATAGCTTTTTTAAACCTTATGGGCCATGTTTGTGGTGGACGTCGTTCCCACACCCTGCCTAATTATGGGCCGAAATTAATAACAATTAGGCTAGATGCATTTAATGACAGTAGATAATTAGCAAATTAACAATGAGAATTAGGCTACACAAAACTTTAAAAATAACTATAAAAAATATGGTCCCTGCTACGGTCCAATTGTTCGTAATTTATAATTTATTACTTTTCCCAGACCAGATTGTCTTAGAGCCTTATATGTGGGGATCAAATTGGGCAGAACCAAATCACCTAAATTGGTGGGAACAAAAGTACTGCTTACCGCAAGACTTCATTGTTATGAATGTTTTTTTACCGTTGTGTCTACCACTTAACCATTAGAAGGAGTTTTTTTTTTTTGGAAAGCATGAGAACTTCTCCCTCGATTGTTCTTGCTGGTTATGTTTATATTGCTATAGAGCAGTGATATTTGCGCCATATTGGCTCCAAGTATGGGTTGGTGGACATATTGGTGGACATAACTACAAGGTGCACTACATAAAAATGGAGGTAAAAACAACGGAAGAGCGGATTTCTTAGGCTTAAAATAACGTTGTTTTCTCCAACAACAAAAATCGCGCGTTATAGGTCTAAGAAATCACTCTTCACAGCATCGGCTTCAGTATGACGCCCTTCTGTTTCTCTCCACAGTGCCCCTTGCAGCTAACCCATTAAGGCTCCAGCATAGATTTATATACAATAATACTACGTCGTGTCACTGCTCTATACTTTGTATTTGCAAGAACGACCATAAAACTGCACTCAGATGAATTTTGATTTATTTTTTTGTGTCAAGATTTTTCGTGCAATGCAAAAAAAAAAATAGGCTATACTGAATTATCTGCTTTTTTTTCTAGGTGATGTGACCAATCCTGTTTTGACATTTAAAGATCAGTGTTTTCGTAGACAAGGAGGAATTCTTCTTCTTTTTTCGCTGCTACTCTTTCAAAATATGTTTTTTTCGTCTGTTACGATATCTTGAAATATTAAGATATAAACGTTTTTGGAGGATTCGTGTGTAATCTTTAAACTATTTACTGTCAAATATTTCTTTTAATGCAAGTAATCAAGAAGAAAACCCTAATTAAGTCAGTCAGATTTTTAAACTATTGAACCGCGTTTAAATTCTTTATCTTTTAGCATGTATTGTTCGATACTGGATAATCGTTTTAGTTTAATCGGTCATGGTGTTTTCTTCTGGGCTTCTTTATACATTCACAATTTTTGGGAGATTTTCTGAACAGGATCTCACAATCGAGCAAAAGTCAGATGTTTGGTAGTCCTCAAAGTGAGTTTCGAAATCATCAATTTGTAAATACGGTCGCAGCGTATGCTAACAATATTTGATTCATTATATGAAGTTGTGTGTGACACTAATTGTTTGCGTTATTCATTCACTACCATTCAAAAATGGTTTTTGCGTTATCCATTCAAAAACTATAATCAAACTCAACAGAGCATTCCATCATACTCATCTAAAATGTGACTGATGGATTTGTGGGGGGGGTGGGGGGGAGGGAGAATCAGTGACAATGGCCAGATGAGCTGATTGATCTTTAGACAAGTAAAAAGTATCAAGTAACATGGAAACAGTTTCTCCTGAATGCGCCAAGTTGTCGACGCGCCATTAAGCCTCAATCCCCCCCCTCCCTGAATGCGCAATGGAGGGAGAGAATAGTTCAGCTGATCAGACCTATAGGGCATCAAGGATTCTAACTGTGATTTACTAATTACTAGAGGAAAGCCCAAACTAAGATGGGGGAGAAGCATGTGTGTGGTCAGAAATCCCCGAAAACTACTGGCTTCAATAATTATACAGCATTACAAAATGGGCCCAAGGGGCTCCTACGTTACACATTCTTCATAATCCTCTGTTCAGCCTATCAGCACACTTTCACCATCTCTCTGCCTATTCTGAGTTCCGCCATTCCCTTTTACACCTGCATCACCCCTCCCACATACTGGCCATCTATATCTAAGTTGTCGACGCGTCATTAAGCCTCAGGGCGGGGCGGGGGGGGGGGGGGGGGGGGGGGGGG
>JAHWFP010266827.1:19085-37574 GCA_023313725.1 Lithobius niger | reverse complement strand
CCCCCCCTCTATCATCCCCCTCTCTTCCCCCAGATTGGGTCGCAAATCTTTTAATCCTGGGTAATCAATTCGGGAGCTAACAAGAATTTGTGTCCGGGACAGTATGCAGAATTGATTACAACTACCGTATGCATCACTACGCGTATCACTGTTCACCACCACAGAACTTAATTCAACTACAGCCTTGTTTTAGAGTAACGCCATGGTATTTCCTTGAGGACACGAGACATCCACACGGGGTAAGGAGGCAAGTCCCTTTAACATGTGAAAAATTCTAATCCAAGAAAGTTTATATTCCTAAAGCAGCACGAACTGAAAATATGTTTGGATCGAGTAAATTAGCCAGACAGCGCAATTGGTGAGACGACAATAATTGGTAGGAGAAGAGTTGAGATAATTGTAGCGCTCTTAGTTGTTCTGCTTTACTAACATGGCTGCCTCCAAGTCAGAATTGAGCATGGCTTTGCCCCCTAGCCCCCTTTTTTCTCGGTTAGTTGTAAAGAAAGAGTCTGGCCGGCGATTCAACACCATCTACTGGCGAAAAATTGAATAAAATGTTAAACATGTGAAAAACGTGTTTTAGTTGCGTAAAATGCCATCGGTTCCCAACCTTTTCTACAGTAGTCCTCCCCATTGGGACTAGCACGGATTGGCGCCCCCTCCTCTAACTACAGGGTTGGGTTGAGAGGGGTCGAGCCTTGGTCATAGACCTCGAGATTCCTCGAGACCTCGAGATAAGCTTCTCTTGGATGGTCCAGCAACAGTATTTTTAAGAAATGTGCTTGAAATTGAAACATTTTCCTGATACTTAGGTATGCAATTTTCATATGAAATTTTCAAATTTTTGAAAAATATTTTTTGTTTTAATAAAGGCCTCATGAAGTGGAGGCAGCTACCGTATTTTTAAGAAATAGGTATGAATTTGGAACGTTTCCCTGCAACTTTTTTTTTTTTTTAATTCTGAGGGTGCCTTTCCATTGATCCCAGTGTTCCCGAGCGGGCCAATGCGACACTGCATTGCTGTGTAATTTTTTTAAAAACAAAATGAATGATACTGGTTAAGTTTTGGCAGCAGGTATAGAACTGTCATTGGCGATCACTGTGCGATGCATTTAAAACAAAAAAAAGTCCACCACTGATCTGGCAGCATCTCGCACCTCCCCTTGCAGCTGCTCTGCGTCCCCCTAGGTTGGCCCGCCTCCCCGGTTGGGAAACGTGTGGGTCTATGCAACGGATATCAATCGTTCTTTTTGAGTTTAGGAGTGCAAAATATGGCCAGCAATGAGATCATTGCTAAAACTACCTTCTAATTGTATTTTATTCGCGTGTCTCTTCTTGAGTGGCATTCTGTTCTTTGGAATCTACGTAAATTTGGTTAAGCTGCGGCGTGCATTTCACATTTTTAAGTTCGTATTTTGTGCTGGGTTTATTAATGAGATAAGATGAAGCAGCCTTCCAAAACCACAAGCATAACCCCCCCCCCCCAAAAAAAAAAACAATTCTAGAGTGTTGGAGACATTTTGGTATACCTCCAAATACACCGCAAACTCAATACATCGTTTTAAACGTACAATATAGATGGAAGACTTCGACAAACTACTTCATAACTAGCTTGTAGACTTTATCACTCAGTAGACGTTTCTATTCATAAAAGTGCTTTTTATCTTTCGTTCGAAGCAAGTCTGTTCAGCGGAAGTTAGTACGTCTTCTTTCGATGTAACTGATGGATGCATCGGGAGTTACTTGTTACCTCGAGGGAGTTCTTAACAAGGTGAAAATAAACCACCTCTAGGGATTGTTGCGGCTGCCAAATTCATCAGTCGCATGTAGGTACGACACCTCTTGCACTGGTTAGGATGCTCCATGGCTGCAAATACCTTACCTGATGTCAAGTCAAGAGCCGAACTGTCAGCAAACCTTTCACGTTTTGGTGGATAAGTTGGTGGTTTTGGAAGGTAATGGTATATTATCGTAGTGCTCTGCCTTTCCCCTTACAGTAAAGGCCATAACAGCTTTGGCTTCCATAAAGCTTCTTAAAAAAGTGACACAAATAGGACCAGGGCAGTTTTGCTAATTGTTGCCATCAGTTGGCAGACTTTGTAGCCGTCGTGGGTTAGTTTGCAACTTCCCCTGTTGGTTTTGAGATGGCAACACCTAGCAAACCTGTTCCACCTTTGATTTTAGTCACCTTCTTTGGCGTGTGATGTTACAGCCAAAGTGCTGGTCCACTAGGAACTGTATTGCTCGATGTACTTAACACTTTCATTCCTTGTGTGATGGGTTTTTAGTGAATGTCAAGGTATGAAACTCAGGTAAAGTTAAAATTTCTTGCTTCCATCTTGGGCTACTTGTGACTTAGTTTTGTAACATCGGTACAATACAAATATTTTAAACCCTTTTATTTCTTCAATTCTTCCTCACTCAAACGGTTTTGTTACATTCACTCAAACCTGTGTTTATGTCACAGATGTTTTTTTTTTTATTCTAGGAGAAATGCTGGGATAGACGTGATATGAACTCTTAGCACCTTTAAAGTCAAAACAAGCCTGCAAGGGGAAAAAAATGCAGTACAATTGAGCAACCTACGACAACCTAACCCACTTTATTTCTGAGACATGAACTGCCGACCCAATCTGACCCATCTTGACCCATTGACCCAATTTGTCCCACCGACACTATCTCCGTCCTTTGAACGAATTTGATCACAGATCCATTTTGACCCCTGTCTGATTCCCACCCACCGATTCTTTTTTTTTTTTTGTTTTCATCTGTACTTGCTTATTATGTACAGTACAACACCATCGCAAACCACACAATATTCAGTCCGTCTTGTTCCATACATAAGTTGAAAAATCAACTTATAAAATTCAAAACTTTCATTTTTTTTACGTCCGTCAGCCGCCTGTCTTAATTTTGTTTATCACTCATTGTTCTTACTGACCTCCAATGCATTGATTAAGACATTACTTTAAGAATTATTATTTAAACATCTCATTGTTTACGTTATTTTCATTCCAAGACGCGAAAAGCACAATTGAAAACTGTTGACCCTCCTCCCCAATTGGATGAACTATTGCGGATTAGTTTTCCAACGAACTATATGTATAGAGAATGAAGCTTTTAAGCTCTACCAGTAAAAATGATGCTGGTAGAACAGAACACACTTTACCCAAATATGCATACAAAGAAATGGAAAACGAAAGAAACATGCCCTTCAAATAAGACACTCGTCAATGCTCGATACTTCAAATGTTAATAAACATTTTTTCCGTATGTTAATAGAATCATAAAGCTTTATTCAAGTCCCATTAGTCAATCCATTTCATGTAACTCCGTTTTCACATTCAGCAGCTAGAAGACTGGTGTAATCCTCGAGGCACAGACCTTTTATCCCATTCGGCCTTGTTTTAGACATTACGTTAAGGACACAAGACCTACAAACCGGGGTAAGGAGGTAATTTCTTTAACAAGTGAACAATCTAAAACCTGAAAGGTTTACATTCATAAACCGGCCCTAACCCCAAAATATGTCTCAATTGTGTATTTCAGCTTGAGCTGAAAAGAAGTAGAAATGTGTGAGGTAGCGGGATGGGGAAATCTGTGACTGTGATAAACGTAGACTCCTGGTCGTCCCGCCTTGCTAATGTGGCTGCCCATCAAAGTCAGCACCTGGGTTTGCTCAATAAAGATCAGTGTTTTCCTGGCCAAGGAGATATTTTATTCTTCCTTTGTCGCTATTACACTTTTAAAATATTTTTATTTTCTTTTACGAAATCCTGAAATGTTAAGATATAAAAGTTTTTGAAGGATTCTTTGTGTAATCTTTAAACCGTATATTGGTAAGTAAATATTCCTTTTAATGTATTCAAATAAGAAGAAAAGCTTAATTAAACAAAGTTGATTTTTAATCTGTTGAACTATATTTTAATCCCATGTCTTTTAGCATATGTTGTTTAATACTGGATAATCCATTACCTTCAATCGGCGTGTTCTTGTCTGCCGTGCGCACCACATTGCCCAACATTTTTGAGAAGTCATCTGAACAATACCTCACAATCAAGCAAAAGTCAGAATTGGTTTTGATTGAATTTAATTATTACGTCATCGCAGCCGTGACTGAAAGACTCGATCATAAAACAATTGGGGTCTATTTAGGGCAATATCTCGATAACGAACCATTTTAGGATTTTGACTTGTCTTTACCTCCTTAGTATGCCCTGGAAGTGTGTCGGTTTTATTCTGAAACACCCTGTTTATATGCTCAGTCATAGAGAATTGTTCACCCTGAAGGTGTTTTGTCAGGTTAAAGGCCGATTACTACCAAACTGAAGTTTGCAGCATCCAGCACCAGCTATTATGGTATTATCTATTTCTCTCTTGTGCTTGTTTGAAGCCAGCATAGGAATACACAAAGAAATGCACAAAGAAATGCTTCTTTCAACATAACTGACAAGCCAGGGGCCGACTTAATTATTTAGGAAAAATTTGGAAGATTGTTTCTGGATGCATTTTGTAAATGTTAACAACATTACTGTCACTGTAGCATACAAAGAATGTACCATGGTTCAACCTAGTGGCAATAATATCGTTAGGGCGCACATATGCAACGAGACATATGCAACGAGACATATGCAACGAGACCTCTCTCGCCGAACGCTATTTGCTAGACAACCGTTATTTATTTACGATTAATTTCCGTTTCTGTTAAATGATTGCGGCAATAGGCAACAAATGAAATGTGATATAAATAACAACACAGATAAAGAATAAAATGCAAGTCATTTTAAACATTGATACAACATTGTTGCCATTTCATGCTATTTCCAAAATTTGCTATTCTCGCTGAAGAAACGGATTCTAGCAGCGATCAAACGACGGCAGAATAAATAGCTACTCGCAACGAGAATTCAAAATCCAACATGGCGTCCAATTCGGGGTTGTCGAACCGAAGACAAATCATCGAATACCGGCATTCAGAAATCTATACCCGTCGTCTTGTACAGCAGTAAAAATTGTTTTCTAGTTGTCATAAATCGACGCTGTCATATTGCACGCTTCGTACGTCGTGTCGCGAGGCACGAGGAGGAGATTTGCGTCCGCGTTGTTGCCATGGTTACTACATATAGGCAACTTGAAAGCCATATTCTTCGGTAAAGGCGAGAAAGCAGCCAACATATTTAGTATTAACCAAGTGAAAGCTAGTAAGCGAGAAACTTGTTGTTGCGTAAACGAGCCCTTAACCTTTACAAATTGCTCCCAGGTGCACGACGACGTACCAAATTTATACTAAATAATTAAGGTGACACGTGACGTGTTTGTTGTTTTAAACGATTTTTCTTTGTTTATCAAGTGCTGGAGCAAACTACATACATCTAAATGGTGGTAGATGGTGCGAACTTTAGTTTGATAGCAACCTGCCTTCGATTTGCTCTTAGTTGCTAAAAGAATTGTTACCACTTTTAATCCAGAATATTCCCTATAATTAATAAAAACAAAAAAAACTCCAGCAACATTTACGTAAGATTGTAGCAATGTGAATGTTGCAAAACTATTTCATTGAGGAAGAAGCAAAGAAAATGAAAGGGTTTACAACATTTATATTGGTTTTGTGCTGATGGAACAAAACCGAGTCACGCAAAGTCAACATGGAAGCAAACATATTTAACTTTGCCTCATTGACAGTTATCAAAACGTCACGTACAAAAAATGAAAGGGCTACGTTCAGCAAACTTGATAAACGATTGTGTCACTGGTAGCAATTCGGTAGTAAACATATTAGAAGCTGTGGCGAACACTGTAGGAGTCACTTTAATACCTCAGAGACAAGATTCAACCTTGTGTAATCTTTGCGCAATTCCAAAGTGCTGTCTACTCGGTTCAGCATAGAACGAAGTAGGCAGCACTTTGGAATTGACCAAAGATTATACAAGATCGAATCTTGTCTTTGAGGTATTGAAGTGACTCCTGCAGTGTTCGCCACAGTTTCTAACATGTTTACTGCCGAATTGCTACCAGTGACACAATCGTTTATCAAGGAGACAAGAGAACTAGACACAGTTATTCTTCATCTCATCTACAAGATTCTCAATGGAAAAGAAGTTAGCAAAATGGTGTATTGAGGCAACTATCTTACAACGCCATCTCGGAGCTAAAAATTACTGCACTTTCCAAAATGACTCAGTTTGGTACCTCTAACGTGCAGCAAATAGTGCACTCATCAGAGCATCTCAATTGTTACGGGAATGGTGGTTCCGAGGAGCTTGGCTATGACGCAGAGATGACTCACCCCTTCAGCCCACAGCTACGAGAAAATGGTTCCAGCGTATTCGAGACCTCACGTCCACTGAAAGGTCAGCTACATCTTCTGCCTGTTATCTCTGATCATGACCACTAAACTAACTGGCCCGCTCTACAACGATATTAGCGGGGGTACACAAAATGGACGCCACGTCTGGTTCATTTCGTCGAGTTCTGTTCTTCCAGGTAGCAACTTTGTATGGTGCGACGCGACATCTATTGCCGGCTAGTGGCGGTTTTCGAAATAATAATTTAAATTTTTACGTAGATTTTGGTGGCAAATTTTTTATTATTTATAAGAGTATTTTTAAATGGTGTTTACAAATATCACTCAGCCACAGTTAAGCTATTTCACTGCGTTTTCAAAAAAAAGCAACACTCTCGTTGGCAGTTTGTACGGTGGGTGTCGCCCTCGGTTGACAAAATGCGGCAACTCAATCGCATCAGCGGCACTTTCGTCGGCCATATTGCCAATCCAGTCTCGTAATGCTATTTTTCATTCAAGATCCGGCCAGTACTGTAGATAGCCCTGTCTCTGATGAACAACATCCATCTGTCGCTTCTAAGGTGATGTCACTTGCGCTCTTTAGAACGCTCTTTTTAGTTTGATTGTAGATTTGGAAGGTATTAAATGGCTGACGTAAACAACACGTCACACGTTGTTCTGTTGGTGTTAAATTCAATGTAGCTCCTCATCCACGTAAACTGTTAGTTATAGCTTCTAGCCGAGATACCGCAGTGTAAATGCAACCTGAAAACCTATTGTTTCCGATAATGAGTAACTACCATTTTTAGTGCAGGAATTTCATTGATCTTTCAATGAAACTTAAATGAACTGAAAGGGATTAAATTGGAGGGTTTTCAAACTGCCGGGACAGTTTTTGCATAGCAGATTAAAATTTCTAACGTGGACCTCAAAAGACCCTCTAAAATTGCAAGAGGGGTATAGCACTACTACTCATCATTCGGAAAATGCTGCTAAAACGAAAAGTTTTGTCCAGTATCGAGCAAAGCATGCTAAACATTAAGGGATTAAAACGTGGTTCAATAGATTAAAAATCAAATTAAATTAATTATGCTTTGCGTCTTGATTATGGACATTACAATTGATATTTACCAGTAAATTGTTCAGTAGAACACGTATCCGAATCCTCTGAAAACTTTTATATCTAATTATTTCAAGTTCTCGTAACAGAATGAGAAAAATAATAATTTGAAAGTATAGCAGCGACACAGAAAGAATATTGCTCCCTGGCTGCGAAAAACACTGATCTTTAAACGTCAAAACTGGCTCACTAAGCACTTCAAGCAGAAACCGTAACTTTTCCACATAACTCAAAAAAATATTTTTTAGTTAATCTTTTTTTAGTTCTTGCAGCATGAAAAATAAAAATGAAAAAAAATTTTTAATGAAAATGTTTCAACTCGCAGGTTTACGATCATGTTGCAATCACTTTGCGTTCATTTTTTTTCTTGTCCATTTCTTTTTAACTGTTATGCATTTTATACATATAAGCTGTTTTTGAAATACAGTTGGGTGAGAAAAAACCTTGCGTTGTGGCTATTGTCTAATGACGTCACGTCCCATTCAAGTCATTTATTCGAACTGGTCATGTGTGTCACTTATTAGCGTCATGCCTGAAGTGCCAGAATATCAGTCGATTAACCATGATTTTTGATGAGTACACGTCCCAGCAAATTGTAGACTTTAGTATTGAACAGGTTATGATTAAATCGTTTTCATATGAAGGTTTCTATGTCCTTCACTAAGAACTTTTGCCAATTATGCTTCCGTATGGAAAAGAAGTTGAACCGGAATTGGACAAGGCAGTTTCACGTTTTGACAACACCGCACAGAAAATGGAGTTCTATTGTTTTTCTTTGGGCGGCCGCGAAAAACAATGGCGACTACTTTGCGCTTCGGCGGTAATGACCGAGTAATCTACGCATATTGACAATTCCGGTAGTCATGTCAAACAAATAGCGGCTCCTGACAATCAGGTAATCGTTGCGGTAGTTCACGGAATATTATTTAGTGTTCAACAGTTGTGTCGTATTACGTAATTCGACAAATTGCGAGTCCGTTTCGCCAGCAACAGGATAGTGCGTAGCTGTAGTACAGACGCATGGAGTCCTGATATTTTCCCGGTTCGTTGACGGCTTCGGAAGGCACCACTATACGTTAAATAGAGGTAGAATTCCAAACTCATTCTACGGTCATTTTCGAAAGAAAAATAAAAAATTGAGTGGTTTGTCTTTCGTCTGTTAAGATAATTTTGCTGTAGACGAAAATTAGAAAGTGGTTGGTCATTAATGTAGCTCATCGGCTGAAATCATGGACGTTTTTTACTTAACAAAGATTAACATGTATTGTGTATGAGTAGAGAATGCAATATACTTGGGTGCTCATCAAAGAAAACATCCAAACGAGAGAATTCTTCCTCTCCCTTCAACTTTGCCAAAAGTTATAACTTTTCGCAAGAGGAAGGGGATTGTATCTACGCTGTGTCTATATTTTTCACCTGTATTTAATTTTTTTTTTATCCCAAGCTTTTTTATTTATATACATTATTTATATACCTTTTTTATTTATATACATTATGTTTTATAAATAAATAAAATTAAGTATTCCCGACTGAGGTCCACATTTCCAACTGATGATTTTTCTTGGGTGTGTGGGTGGATGATGAAGGTTGTTGCCGATTCCTCCTTCCATCGAAATTGGAGATTCTCCCAAGATAAAGTACTCCAACCGCTCGCCTCATGACCTGCCCCACATGCCGGGCAGAAACCATGTAAATTTACGCTGAACATTTTCAATCTTCTGATATCTTGAATCAAGTAAGGAGACCAAACAGCCGAGTTGTATTCAGCAATAGGCCGTACGTAGGTCTTAAAAACGTAAGTAAGGGTAAGCGCATCACAATGGGGAAAACATTTGCGGACAGCGTAGGCCCGTTGGTGTCTCCGGTCTGCAACAGCAGCACAATGATTTGAAAAACTAAGGTTATCTGCGATAAGGATGCCAAAATCACGATGCTGATTAGCTGTAGCTACATTCACGCCACCAAGATGATAATTTGCAGTGAGCTTGCTGCAGTTCGACAATGCTGCACATTTGTACTTGCAGGTGCCAAAGGTAGCTGGTATTTCCCCGACCACCGTTGGATGGCATCCAGGGAAGACTGCAGAGAATGTGAATGCTCTTTACTAGAAATGAGGAGTGAGAGCTTAGAATCGTCAGTAAACAAATGAATGAAACAGTCAACAACGTCCATCGGTAGGGTATCAATGAAAATAACGAATAGTAATGGGCCCAGAACACTCCCCTGTGAGACACCACTAACAATATCAATTGGCTCAGATAAAACATCGTCAACACGAACTCGCTGTGTTCTACTGCTCCAGTAGTAAGAACAAACTGGAAACAAACCCAAAAGTAAACAACACAAAAACAATCCCAGAAGTTCTGCTCTGAGAGTCGAACCCAGACCGTTTGAACAATTGCCGTCAATGCTAACCAGTATACTGAGAATCTTAGCTGGAAAACCGAAGTTAATGATAGGTTGTTATAGATAGAGTAATTTTTTTAACTGCTACTCGCTTCCCCTACTTACCACGGGTACTGAGCCCCTCCACCACGTCAAGGCTGCAGTTAATCGGAGGGGTGGGATGGGATGGGCAAGTCAGAAGAATTTATTGATTACATGTGTGTCTTTTAACAGGCCATAACTACCAGTCTGCTGGCTATCTAGTTTCAATCAATAATTGTGCGCCATGGCAGCAGCATTTTTCCCCATCACGTCTGTTACAGGTGGTCAGTTACTGACTGTACTACTTCTCTCCCATAATGAGGCATATCCGAGCATCTGGCACAGACCTTGCAAGTGCGCAGTTTATTTTCACACCGACATCAACGGGATAAAGATGTAAGTTTTACAAGTTGCGAATTTTAATGGACCTGTGCAGGGTCGGACTGAGCAACCATGGGCCTGGGTGGCTAGCACTGTGTAGGGGCCCCGTATATTCAGCTAGGGGGTCTGGGGGAGCGATGTAAGCTCCCCCAGCGGGGTCCTGGGCAGAGCCCCGGAAGCTAACACATTTCAACGGTTATCATTGCCATATCTGACCAGCAGTTGATACCTTTTTGCAGGATTTTTAATTCACGATTTATAGAGGTTTAACGATCTTCCTTGGATTTGCAGTTTATTTTTTGGGTGGACAGATTAGATGACAATACTTCCCTTCCCGTTCCCCCAGTGGCCCCCCCCCCCCCCCCCCCACACACACACACACAAATAGCGATAATGTGACGTCAACACTCCAGGTACCATTTTTCCAGACAACAGAAACACAAAAACTAATTTCAACTAATTTTCGTTTCATTTTCATCTGATCTTTTTTTTTAACCGAGCGATGTACACGATACCTTTATTAAAAACAGAGGAAAAGCATCCTTGTCACTAATAAATTGGATTCGTTAAAGATGCAAATTAGGCTTCACAAAAATTATGTTTATTATGTTATAGTTGTTAATAAAAAATGAACATATTAGATATATTGCAGAATATCCGTCTAAAGGTTTGGCTTCTTCAACATTATATGTTTGTTACCTAATTATGGCTGCTGGTAAAAAAAAAAAAATGCCCAACACCATCCTTAACTCGTTCATTTAACGGCTTGAGTTGCTTTTAATATAACACTGCCTCGATTTTTACGTAATTTATTTGTTTTAATATTGACAGTGGCAGCATTAAAACTAGGTCTTTGAATTATCAGTTAAATGATGAAAAATATAAAATTTCTAGGAAATTTCAGTACAGTTTGCTGAAAAGAAATTATTTCAAGAAGTGAAATGTTGTTTGCAATTAGCCTAGCTAAATTCTACTAAGCCACGAATGGACTGCGTATTATGAATTGTACTTACTGAATAAAATACAATACGTGGGCTTAAGTGCCTTGTATTTTGTAGCCATGGTTACTCAGCGGTGGTAGTGATTGGCGTAGCTGCCTGATGTAGCTGGTTTGATCGGCAACTGAAAATTGTGTCTTTCTCTTGGGCATATTAGGAGTAAGAAATTATCAGAAAAACAGCAATTCGGAGATTTATTCTGGCCTATTCTGTACCTCCCATAATTGGAGATTTCATGGGTAAAATCCTCCCCTTAGTAAACCAAAATTATGTAACAGCTGTTTTGTCAGACTTACAATTAATTGGCACATCACGTGTGGTGACATTTTGTAAAATTGCTGACAAGGAATTTCAATTTCTGCAGGCCAACTACGGTGATTTACTTTGACTGTACAGTGGGCTTAATATATGCAACTTTTGCAACTTTTTTTGTCAGCACTAGAGCGTAAGAAAAACTTTTTTCATTTTTTCTGAACGCTTTTCCGTCCAAGTTTATGCTTGTATTTAGGTTCACGATGCCAACCGCACAACTAATGAGGCATAAGGGGATAACTTCTCCAACTCAAGGCACAGCTGTAGAGAGAAATGATGGGGCCCAGGACAAAATTCTCGGTCAGGGACCCTCTGCCAACCTCTTTTCTTTCATTTTCTGGGACAGGGGATTGGACGGGACCCCCACTTTTGCGCAAAAGTACCAGGGCTCGGGACAAAATGACCCCCTTGAGAATGGGCCTGACTCAAGGTACAACAACAGAAGGCAAACAATGGATTTTAATTAGGAAGCATCTTCTTCTATGTGTCACCTGCTTAATCCGATTACAATCTGATAATTTCACCAACATTCAGAGCATTAATCAGCTGTATGGTAAGAGAGCCATAAGGGGACTGGGAGGGATGGGGAAAATAAGCACATTTCTCTTTTCTTTCTCTATTCCCAGAAAACACGGAGAAAGTGAAGGTTAAAGTGGCTTTATCACCGATTGAAAGCAGACGAATTCTGACAACATCTAGCGCTATGTAGTACTGTCTAGCATTTGCTTGCATCAAGCGAAGGAATGCATAACGACATTTCTTTTAACGAAACAAACAAGCCACGACATCCTTAATTATTGAGTGAAAATTTGGTTCATCCTCGTGCACCTGCGAGCAAGCTATAAAGGTTAACAATATCAATGTCGCTAGATGGCGCCACGGTATTTTCGTTCGCATTTCAATCGGTGATAGTGCCACTTTAAGAGCCTAGCTACAACCTGAACTGAAAAAAAAAATAACAATGCAAGGAAGAAGGGCCTGGCTGGACTGGGGCCCGTATCGCCACCCGGCCACCCAGGCCAGCCCGAGCCTGGACCTACAGTATGGGAAAAATAGGTTAGAAATGTGACTGGGTTTACTAGACTGTTATTGTGTAATGCCGCTCATTAGTGAAACAGCTGCAGTGTGCTGCGTTCTAAAAAGCAGTATTGGTTTTACGGGCAAAGAAACATGGACAAAGCAATAATGGTGGTGGTGGGGGAGGATGGAGGGATTTATCAGCTGTCTGATGTCTGGTTGTTTTTCAATCATTTCAAAATGGCATGAATTGCGGGAAAATTATGAAGTAAAGATGTATTTGTGAGTGAAAACATGTTTGTTGGGCAGGGCTGGATTTATAAGTAGGCCCGACAGGCCCGGGCCTACAGCAGCACTTTTTAAGGGGCGGCACGACGGCTTTAACATAACTGTACGTGAGAAAAGTTCGTGAGAGTTTTGCGGGGGCTTCCCCTTTGGTGAAAATTTTTTAACTAAATGCTGGCGCCATCCTCAGTTAGAATTAAGCTAACCGAAGATCAGACTGAAAAGTAAAAACTTTACAAATACTGCATCCTGTCAAGGATGACACGATAAATAAGTTGCTGTTATCACGTGTAATCATTAATGTTTTCCTTAACAGTAACGGTAAAGTACCACTTAGACCGATTTTGCGGTTGACAACGGCTCATTTTTTTTCAAATATCTGCGAGTTGTTCAAGGTATAACAATTCAATATTTTTTCTCCGTCAGGTCAATGTTGTATCAGTACTGACAGGAACAAATGAACATGTTTGAGGGGCCCGCCCCTCGCCCATAGAGTGGGCTCGTTTCAATGGCTTCTGGTACTGATTGAGCACAGGTCGGTGCTATACGATACGTGCATGAATAGGGTGTACTAACTTTTTCTTTAAAACGTAGTTACGTTATTTACGAACTTTTCATTGCGTCACCACTCTATGTTGAGTTGGTTGTCGTGAGTTGATAGTGTAGCGAAATAAAATGAGTAGCCATGAGTGTGTGAAACTAAGAGGGGCAAAGTACAAAAAAAACAAAAACGGGGGGAAACAAGGGAAGAAAGGGGCAAGGCAAATCCCTTAAATTTCTTAATCCAAGTTTAAAGGGCAACGGAAATAAGTTACGTTTAATTACTTTGCACAATAACATAGAATAATTTATTTTTGCCCTACCAGACTTTTATGGATCGCAAACGAACATCAAAATTAAGAAAGAAAAGAGTCTGGGGGAGGGAGATTTTGGGGGCATTGAGAGCGGCATTACGGTTAGGCCTACAGGCGGTAAGCGATTAAATCTGGCCCTGTTGTTGGGTTTGAAGAAAAAAAGAAATTGGGATAGTGGCACTGGTTGGTAACTACGTAGTAAGAAAATTAAGGAAATTTATTTTTTATTTTTACGTAGTAAGAAGGTATTGAGCATTTTGGGATTGGGTATTTTTTTTTTTACCTGAATCTTGGCCCAGCTGCTAAGAATCTTATTTTCGCCCACAGAACGGGATGAACAAGATGGCTGTCAGGTCATAGACTTAAGTTTACATAACTCCTAAAGTATTGGTCCTAGTGCAAAACGATTTGAAATTTGGATTCCCTGTCTCAGACTGCACACCAAGTTCATTTGTTATTGTTTTTTATATATTAGAAGTAAAAATCATGTCTGTGAACAAATTTGGTCGAGTTTCGAAGAGGTCCAGGGTCGAAAAGGGGAGGATTGTAATTAAAGGGGAAAAGGGAGTTGGATTTAATTTGACGCGTGAATATAATTACGACTTGCTAGATAAACGTTTAACCAAAATAGGCCCCGCTATTGGTCAATCTTTCACAAAGTGGTGCTCTAGAAACGGAGATTCGTAAATTTAAAGCTGAATTACCCACTACTAATACTCGACTCAGTAATACAGTTTCTAGCTTAGAAAACAATACTTTGTACGCGGGCAAGAAAGATGGAACTTTCTACGCGAAAAAGAGGCAAATCAAGGACGTAGGTTTCCCGAGGCACGCTACTGATGCAGCGACGAAAGTGTACGTGGACAGGAACTGCTTGTTTCAAGACGAACAAAAAGCTTACTTTAACTCAGTACACCAACTCATTAGAAATTTGGGCGAGCCCACTTTACTGAGTGACGCAGCAACTACGAAATATGTACACGAAAATTGTTTTTACATTATAAGCTTTCACGCAAAAAGCCCATTGGAAAACAAAGGTTACTGGTTCGTTAATTCTGGCCGTCTCCTACACTACGTAAACACGAGTTCAATTTACATTAAAAGGGCGATTTTATACTGAAACGATTCGAGCGTTTCCCTCTCCGTTAGCTGTAGGATGGGTGCAAAAGGGTGTTTTGGTTAACTAACCTGAGGGTGACCATTCGGCGACGACGATATTTGAAAATCCATACGAGGTCGAAAAGAATTCCAAAATCGCGGTACTGTCTGCCGCAGATTTTGTTGCTGAAGACGTCTATTTCCAGCTAGATCTGTACGTGACGTTTTGTTAAACAAGTATGACAACAATAAATAAATAAACACATTTTCTTATTGCTTTATTTTATTGACCACTTCGAATAAATTGGTACAACCTTTAATATATAATAATAATATAATTCTCTTGTCACAGACGTAAGTAGATTTCTATCGGCGGTTTAAGACCGAAGCTGTCGAAATAAAATGTGCACGATCCTATTTTATTCAAATAAGCGGTACAATGCGTTCCTTCACCTTCTCTCGAATCTTGCAAATTAACTATTCGGCATTCTATCGCATTGGGACGTGCAGGCAGTGAGATATTTGCTGTATACACCTCTAAACGTATTTATTCCTAGCTTCTTGGCATATTTGGTGAGATCTAAATTCGTCAAGGGTCTGTTCATAGGTACCCCGGCTTCATGTAAAATCCTCGTCCACACTTTTTTTCTCCTCAATCCTCCACCCGTTTTCGAAGCGGCGGCAAGTGCTTCCATCTTGGCATTGTGACGTTTTATTTCTACGAGCTGCCTCGAGTTAGCTTTGGAGTCATTGACGACTTTGGTTATTGATGCGGCTCCACTTGCTGTCGCTCCGAGGGCGGCGAGGATTGGTAGGAGCAGGGGCAGAAATTATCCTTTCTTGACTTGCGTAGGTGAAAATTTAAGATTTAATCCCCGGCAACTCGTTTTACCCTTTCGAATTCTGGACTGCTGCCTCTTGGTGATGGGCAGGGCTACCTCTCCCGTCCTAAGCTGCGAGTTGGCTAGACATATGCTGGGTGTTTTGCCGGCTTTAATTTGGCTCAGCATTCTCTTCTTTTGAGCCGCGGTCAAACCTACGATGGCATTTCCATACATGTTTGTTGGTGAGAGTAGAAAAAACTTAATGATTATCCTTTTATATATTAAATTTTTTTTGTAAGAAAATTCCTTTATTCAAGTTTCTTCGCACTATCACTTCAACCTTACTTTTGTCCAACTTCAAGTTCATCAGTCTATCGCTAATGACTAAGGCGTAGCATCGAGTGTTGGCGGGTAGTTGAGCTCCAAATTTAAACCTAAGGGACACGTCTATCACGCTAAATTTGAGTCTCTCACTTTGTTTAGATGTGTCGGTGCAGATCAACGTGAAGTTCTTGGCGTACGTGGACACGTCGAAAGCGGGTCCCGTTTGCGCCTCTCCGTAGTACTGCTTCCTAAAATAGACTAGATCTTGATACAGGATCAAGACGTTTCCACTGGCAAAATCCGTATTCAGATCCAAAGACAGGTTTCTTTCGGAATTCAGAGTAACGTGAGCGTCCGTTAGGCTGCAATGGTCGAAGACGGCCGGATTTTTCTTTTGATCTGCGTCTCTCCCCGTTTGAAATCCGATTATTACGTATCTCGGCTTCTCGATCGAACTCGTTGTGATCAGTCTCCAAGAACAGCTAGTTGTGGTGGGCAAGTCGAGCATGTCAGTACCAGTGTCTGAAAGCCATGGGTACCGTGATCCCAGCATCCACGAGTCCGTACAACCTATTTTTCTGCGTATCGGAAGGCGTTACGTGAGGGAGACGCCAGGAAACTTGATCTAGAACGATCTTGCCCGTAGCGACTCCCGTGTCCCTGAAGATGGCGTTCGTGTCGGTAGCTCTGATTAAAGTCAAAGTTTGCTGAACCCTGTAAATCGCTTTTGTGTAATCTTCGAAAAATCCCATCAAATGCGAAAGGGGGGTGGCGTATGCAAAGGATCCTTTCGGACTGTGAGCGCTGAGAAGGATATCTCTCTTGTGTTTGAAGACGGTGTTTGTTCCGTTGTCGGCTGTACTGGCACTGGCACCGTCTAGGAACCATCCTCTATTTGCTACGTGTGCCTGTTCTTGAAGACCGTAGCTCACTATTCCTTTCATGGTACTGCTAAACCCCGGGTAATTGATTTCGTCCACGGTCTTGTCCCCAATCTGGTACTTGATGTTCGAGGGTAGGAAGGTTATCGCGTTGTTCACCAGAGCTATCTTGTCGGTGGCCGCGTAAGCCGACCCGTCACTCACTTTTACCAGGGCACCCTTCATGTACAGTAACTCTGATGAGTATGCGTCAACAAGTCCTGGTTTTGGACCACTATCCTGAGTTCCAAGTTCATGTTATTTAAATTCGTGCCTACTATCGGGGTGTAGTCGTGGAATTTGTATTCTACTATGCTTTCGTCCAGGCTAAAGGGCTCCTGGCTCTAGGTAACTTTCGGTCGTTTCCATGTTGAAATGAGATTCTCTAGATACGCTGTGTTTTGGGCGGAGAGGAGTTTGAGTCTATTGGCCCGGAACTCACTGTCGCTGGTAGTTGAAGAAAGGGAGGAGGCTGGTTTGTTGTTTAAAATCTGTATATCGTTTCTCTTTTATTATCGAAAAAATGTGTACATCGCTTTAAGAAAGATTAATTTTTAAATCTTCCTCCTCAAGTGGAGTCTCATAGTAACCGTTTTCCCCCTCAAATTCAGCGGCCGGTCTTCCTGGTCGGTTAGCCACATTCTAATAGAACGAATGGCGTTGCTCGTTACAGGTAAATAGATCAAGTTGTGAGTAGATTGGACGATCTTGTATCCCGGTGCACTGTTCGGAAAGAAGGAGAAAAGAGTCGGCTGGGTCGAGCCGTTCTCGTAAGAACTGCCTATCAGGTCGCAGTGCACCAAAATTGTGTTGACGTTCAGGATGTTGGCTGGGTTTTTCGCGACGTGGGTTCCGGACTCCTAAGTCTTTGCCTCGAAACCAAAGATTTTCCCGACGCTGGTCGGGGGAGAAAAGTCCACTTTGTACTCCCCATTGGTGACGTACAGCTCGCATTTCAAAGTGTTCGAGTTGCTCGTGATTCGAATGAAGGCGACGTCGTTCTGTTGGTCCCAATGTCGACTGCTCTTCAGTTTCCCGCAAATATAGTTCTCGATATCGTCCAGCTCGTAACTGCCCTCGGGGATGTGGATACTCATCCAGTCCTTGCCGCTATTAACGCTGTAGTCGAAAGTGTCAGACACGACAGAATGGAGTTGCAGGTCTCCAAGTTAACAAGGGTGATCTCCCACTCTTCGTCATCTGAGAGCAGAAGAGGCGTCGAAAATTTTGTGGTGAAATCCGTGCTGTTCGAGGAAAGGACTATGGATGAGGAAGACATAGTTATTCTCTCTGCGTCGCACTTAGCGAAAGTGTATCGTTTACGATTAATCTTAAACATTTATTAATACAAATTTTTTCTTTAGTCTTTTATTAGTTAAAAAATTTGTTTGGTCTTTTAACGTCGTCCAAATGCCTCGATCAATTTGCCGTGCTCGTCATCTGTCAAAAGACCATTGACTTTCAACTCTGCGTAAATGTGCACTATCTCCTCATCTAGACCAGTATTACCAGCATCTCTCGAAGCACTGATCAATTTCAGTCTTTCGCACAGATCGTTTGGGTCTTTGTAAAACCGGTACCCTTCTCCTTGTCGAGTCGGTTGTTGTTGTTGTTGTTGTTGTTGTTGTTGTTGTTGTTGTTGTTGT
>JAHWFP010266827.1:2892-19075 GCA_023313725.1 Lithobius niger | reverse complement strand
TGTTGTTGTTGTTGTTGTTGTTGTTGTTGTTGTTGTTGTTGTTGTTGGTGAACCTTGCCAAACACCGGTTTGATGAAAGTCGCGTACTTGTAACCGGCGCTCGATTTCAGTCTCTTAGCCTCGGGATCGTGGTCTCTGTAAACGACGCTACTTCTCCTAAGTATGTCGTGATAATCCAACAGGCTCGGGTGATCGTCGCTCGGTTTTCGCGGATTCTTGAGCATAATCAACTGCCACAGCTCGTCGGTACCCTGGTATCGTTTTCCTCCCACCACCACGTCGTCGTCTACGAAATCCATGTCAGAGTTACCTATCTTGTACTTTTTAGTTTCCGCCTTATACCGAAAGTGGGGTCAGTCAGACTGTCCCTGGTAGCGAACATGCTCAGGTATTCGGTGGCTAGCGGTCCTAGTTGCACGGTGTCTAGCAAAGAAGTCTCTTCTTCCAAGTATCTCATTCGAGCGCTCGGAGTAATGGCTTCGATTTGCTTAAGGGTGCCGGGGGTAAGCGGACCCATAGAGCTAGATAGTCGTTTCATCGTGCCGGTATTAAAAGCTTCTTCGGAATCGGAGTCTTCTTCTTCTTCTTCCCCATCTCTAACGGGACCAGTTGCTGCTTCCAAGGCCCTCTGAATGTTGCGAAGTTTTTCTCCGTGCCGTACGTGTTGTTTCTGCTGACCCGCATCGATTGTCAGCAACTCTCTGATCTGGAGCTGACGTTGAGCGGCCGCTTCCTTGCTTTCCTTGGTCCATAATTTTGTCTGCTCTCTGATGGGATCTGTCACCGGTTTGAATATCTTAGTGAGATGCTCGGACTCGGTAACCTTTTCCAGCTTGGCGTTCCTGAATTTACGTTTGAGACGTTGTTTCAAGGCCTCGTACTAATCCGAAGCTCGTTGTCGTTTCTTAGTATTCATTTTTAGAGAATTTAAACTCCAACCCTTTTATTTAGGAAAAAAATTGAGTTCTTGTCTTAGCAACAAGAATTCTTGTTCGTGGTGACGTTATTCTTGTTCTCGTTGACACCAACACTCGTTCACGTCAACATCAACGCAAATTCTCGTTGACACCACACTCGTTCATGTGTCAACTTCAACGCAAAAACTCTCAACGGAGCCAACAAATCGGCGCCAACAAAAACTCAACTTATTTTACATTAACACAAAATTTCTTATCGATGCCAACAAAAAATCAAACTCGTATTACATTAATGCAAATTCTCATCGGCGCCAACAAAAACTCAACTCATTTTACATTAACGCAAATTCTCATCGGCGTCGACAAAAAAATCAAACTCATTTTACATTAACGCAAATTCTCATTGGCGTCAACAAAAAATCAACACTCATGTTTACATCAACGCAAATTCTCATCGGCGTCGACAAAAAATCAAACACATTTTACATCAATGCAAACTCTCATCGGCGTCGACAAAAACTAAAACTCATGTTTACATCAAGCCACGCCCACATCGGCCCGAGCCCCGGCCTTCGTCAACCCAAACTCACGTCTTTGGTCCCGCCATTGGGTCAGAACTAATGCGTTGGCGCTACACTCGATCCAACATGCGTCTGTACCTTCCTTCTCTCAAGGGTTTGGTCTTGTCGATGGTCAGAAATCCGTACGGGTCGACATTTCAAGACTCCCCGCAGGTTTGCTTAAACTCCTCGAAGCTCGTGTCACACCCGACGTGGTTGTTGTAGACGTGCTTGAGGTTGGTATCATCTTGCCTGAACAGTATCAGGATGTTAGCATTGTCTCGTATCACGCGCTTGGGTATCCTGCTGTAGGTCTGACACAGGTAAAATACGTCCACGTTAGCATGTCGTCAGTAGGCGAAGTACCTCTTGATCTTGTCCTGCTTTTCTATCATGCAGTCGTCGAATAAAAACACGGTCTTCTTGTTTTGCCGTCTACCAACAGTTGTTTGGGTAACGGTATCTCTTTCAAGCTCGAGCAGAACGAGGCTACTTCGGGGCAAGTCTCTTCGAAGGCCCACCTCAACCGTTCGTACTTGGTCTGAAACAGGGTCTTCGAACACACGTATAACCTGTCGTACTCGAGCCAACCGTCGTTGCAGATGAGATTGAGGGTTAGATTAGTCTTACCGCAACCGGCCGGTCCACAGATGATGCAACGAAGTTATTCGGGGAATTTTAGCGCGTCTCCCTTCTTGTTTTTCTCGAAGTTGGTCTCGTCCGTGGAGTCGTAGTTAATGATTTTCATGCCGATAAAAAATATTTTTAGTTTAATAAAACGGTATATTTTTTTTTAGTTTATTAAAACTACAATATAAAATGTATTGCTTGAAGTGTAAGTGAGTTACCGGTACCGTAGACCCCGTTACAGCGACGACATCGAACAAACACCAACTCCTTAAGTGAAAATGCAAAGTCTGGAGCACGAATAAGACTCAGTTTCAGAAGCTACTGCACGGGAAAAAATCAACTAGAAGGAAGGGCTCGGGTCTGTTAAACACGATGATAAATAAACTGCCGATAGAACTACACATCCCGAGCAACAAGTTTTGCGACCCCAGTACAAAACTGAGCAATAGACTGGCGAGAGGAGACGTTGGCGTCAATGCTCTCGACGAAGCTTGTAAAAAACACGACATAGCTTACGCCGCCAGCGACGATTCGGAAGACAGGCACAGGGCCGAAGAGGAGTCGGCTTCGGCAGCCAAGAAAATCGTATTCTGCCTTACCAGGGCGGGGTTGAGCGAGAGAGCGGCTGCCACTGCCGTGGCCACTGCCATGAAGGCTAAAGTCAAGTTGGGGATGGGACATTAAAATTAAATAAATAAATAAATAAATAAATAAATGAAATGAGCATTATGTCATCAAGTGAAAATTTTTTTTGGTAAATAAAATGTAACAAATGGTGAAAACGTAACAAATGGAAACTCTAGCCAAAGAACTCCACAAGCCGGCCAGGCGTCACTACCCCAGGCGTAAGACCAAAGCCACCTTCGTAGATGACCTGTGGCAGATAGATCTAGTCGAGATGATACCATACTCCCGAGTCAACAAAGGATACAAGTACCTGCTCACCCAGATTGACGTATACAGCAAGTTTGCTCGAGTGGAACCGATCAAATCCAAGTCCACGGACGACGTTACCGCCGCCTTTAAGAAGATGCTGGTTTCCACTAAGCCTCGTCTCTTACAATCCGACGAAGGGAAGGAATTTTTCAACTCCACCTTCTCCCTTCTGATGAAAAGACTGGGCATCAATCACTACCACACTTACTCCGAGACCAAGGCGAGCGTTGTCGAACGTTTCAATTGTACGCTGAAGACTTTAATGTGGCGGGAGTTCACTCGTAGAGGCAGTTTTAAATGGGTAGACTTACTTCCTTCTCTGCTAGGCAAGTACAACGGTTCTGTGCATAGGACAATTAAGGCGAGACCCAAAGATGTGAATGACGGAAAAGTTAAACTTCCAAAACCTTCTATTCCTAAACGGTTAATAAAACCTAGTAAATTTAAAGTCGGAGATAATGTCCGCATATCTCACGTAAAAGGGGTGTTCGACAAGGGCTATCTTCAAAACTGGACCATTGAAATTTACGTTATATATAAAGTAAGAAAGACCACCAACCCTGTCACCTAAACCCTGAAAGATTACGGCAGGGAAAGGATAAAGAGAGGTTTTCACGAGTGGGAATTGCAAAAGTCCAGCGTGCCAGATTTGTTTCTGAGAGAAAGTCGTCAGAACGAAAAAAAATGGGGAAAAAGACCAGTTACTTGGTCAAGTGGCGGGGGTACCATGATAAATTTAACAGTTGGGTGGATAATTTAGACGAGTTGGGATAATGTTGTAAAGAGAGTGTACAATTTTTTTCCTTTGTATAAAGAGTTCACATCTCATTTGATCTTACAAATTTTTTTCTAATACTTTAAACACCTACTACTGCGCAATTACCGATACAGCTAAATTTCTTTGTTACCATGGTTCGGGCTCTAATGCCAAACATTATTGTCGTAACTGTTTTACCTTGTTTGGTAAGGAATGGATGCTCATCACTCATCGCAAAGAATGTATCAAAAGCAACCCTGCACAATCGTTGAAATTACCCTGGAGAAAACTTTCTTAACTTTCATCATTTCAACCGACAAAACCCCTTCCTTCGTGTCATTTACGCAAACTTCGAATGTCTTCTTCGCCCCATCCATACTGTTCAACCAGCTCCTTCCATCAGCTCAACAACTAAAATTCAACAACACGCACCCTGCAGTTTTGGTTACGTTGTTGTGGGTCAGAATGGGGAAACTATCAACAAATATTACTACTTGGGAGAAGACGGAGTAGAGATATTTTACAAACGCATGGTTAAAGAAGCCCGAGAATACTCTATAGAAAGACGTAAAACCCCTCAACCTCACACGGTCTGAAAATGATAATTTCAATATCGCTAACACCTGTTATTACTGCGAGCAGCCTTTTATCAATGCGCCAACGAAAATTAGCGAGCGTAAGGTCAGAGACCATTGCCATATCAGCGGAAGGTACAGGGGGGCGGCTCACTCAAAATGTAATTTAAGTGCCCGAGAACAGAGGACTATCCCCGTCATCTTACACAACCTGGAGGGGTACGATATGCACCTCCTGATACCTGCAGTACACAAGTTTCCTGGCAGTGCAGATGTTATTGGCTGGAATGCCGAGCGGTTTTAGTCCATGACAACAAGACTGAGACAGTCGGAATAAGTCTCCGCTTTACAGACAGCCTCAACTTCTTGAATGCGTCGCTCGACACTCTGGTCGGTAACTGCAAGAACGGCAAGTTCCCGATCTTCGAAGCTGCCTTGGACTCCCATCTAAAATCCAAATGGTTTAGCGAGGAGACAACTATGGAGAAAGCCCTCAAACTCCTAACTCAAAAAGGTGTCTACCCCTACGAACACAATACCGACATGGCCTTCTTCAACGAGGAAGAACTACCCTCTAGAAAAGCGTTTTTCTCGGTTCTGAAAGACGAAGAGTTGGTAGGGAAGGAAAACGTGAGGGCATTAAATCTTTCGCTCAAGATGAAGACGAAACGGTTCGGAACGAAATTTATCATTTAGCCGATGTGTTCAGAGACTTTAGAAAAACCTGCCTCGAAAACAACAAGTTGGACTTTTGTTACTACATCTCAACTCCAGGGTTCAGCTGGGCAGCCCTCCTCAGAACAACACAATGAAACTTAGAACTATTCACGTCGGCAAGCACAATCCCATAATATCCGGAATCCGGGGTGGTGTTTCCTTCATAGGGAAGAGGTACGCTAAGGCTAACAACAAGTACCTGCCCAACACTTACGATCCAAGTCTGCCTTCCACATACATAATCTACTTGGACATGAATAACCTTTACGACGGCTTCCGTTACCTTACCAAGGAGGAGATTAGAACCTTCAATGTGGACACCATGCCCGATAACGCTGATATTGGCTACATACTCGAGGTCGATCTTGAGTACCCCTCTGAACTACACGAAGCCCACAACGATTACCCCCTTGCCCCAGAGAAGTTGGACATTAGAGAGGAGTTTGTGTCCCCCGTTTCGAAGAACCTAGCAAAAGACTTAAACCAGACCATCAAACCCACCACCAAACTCGTACCAAACCTTCTGCACAAGAAGCGTTACGTTGTTCATCGCAGGAACTTGAAATTTTACCGACAGCAGGCTTAGTTCTTCACCAGATCTGTAGAATCTTGGCCTTCAATCAGAAACCGTGGATGAGGAGCTACATTGAATTTAACACCAACAGACGACAACAGTCAACTGCCCCTTTCAAGAAAGATTACTTCAAACTGTTGAATAATTCGGTTTTCGGCAAGACGATGGAGAACAAACAAAAACGGCTCAACGTTAAACTGTGTACCAAATCCAAGTCGGCAATTAAATATACATCCCAACCCCAAGCCGACTTCTTCAAGATCTTGCACGAGAACCTTATTCAAATTAACCGGCGTGTTCGAAGTGTAACATGTGACCTCCCCACATATTCAGGATTTTCCATTCTAGAACTATCTAAATTAGCAATGTTTCGTTTCCACTACGAGCATATTCAGGCAAAATATGGGGATCGAGCTAAACTCCTCTTCACCGATACCGACTCACTCTGTTATAAAAATGAAACGGACATCTACAAGGATATGCTTCGGGAGAGATACCTATTTGACACGAGCAATTACCCCCTCAGGCCACCCTCTATTCTCCAGCACAAATAAACAAGTATTGGAGAAGATGAAGGACGAGATGGCCATTGTCCCCATCTCGGAATTTATCGAGTTGAGGTTCAAAATGTACGCCTTCAGAACACCAGCGCACCCGACAATCATGAAGGCTAAGGGGATACAAAGGTCATTTGTCAAAAAAACAGTTAAACTTCGACGATTACAACTCAGCTCTGAAATCATCGGCACCTGCTCAGAAAGGAACCTGGTCCAAGATTGCCAGCACCGGTCACGAACTAAACACGGTTCGCGTTACCAAGTCCCTCCTCTCACCATACGATGACAAGAGATACATTCTCAACAATGGAGAGGACACTATTGCTATTGGTCACGTCAACACCGGAACCTGGAAGGAGTACGAAGATGATGGGTTCGATACAGACGTGGATATAATTAGTGATGAGAGGGGGAAGATAAAGCAAGCCTGGAGAGCGAGGCATTAGAGTCGAAAAAAGTGGACGAAGCGAAGGAAGCCGAAGAAAATAAAAAAACGGCTCGCAGACTCGACCTGTTGGAGAATTGGGAGCGAGTATTGGAGGAGAGAAAAGCGAGAAAGCGTCGGCTGAAAAGAAAGAGATGGTCCGCACTGCAACCGACCCAGAAGAAACTGAAACTGGGGAAAAAAGCTGCAGGTATGAGAAGAATTCATTCGGAAGAAACATAAACTCAGAGAAAAGAACAATTAGTGAAAGTAGCTGCCGTCAAAAGAAAAAAGCTGCAGAACGAGGTTGAGGAAGAGAAGAAAGCTAGGCTTGAGAAACGATGTGCTAAATGTCTGTTGAAGAAGGAGAAGAGTTCCTAAATCCCACATTTCCACGCCCTAACCCATACCTTTCATCATCCATTTACTACACGACCGGCTATACCATCGGAGTACTTCGGTTTCTGGCAGGTCCAACGAAGGTGGGCAGGCGGTCGTGACCCTTTACTAATCCCCACCCTTCCCAAACCCCACCCATCCCACCCCTCCGATTAACTGCAGCCTTGACGTGGTGGAGGGGCTCAGTACCCATGGTAAGTAGGGGAAGCTAGTAGCAGTAAAAACATTGCTCTATCTATAACTGCCTATCATTCATATTTATCTTCCATCTTATATTCTCAGTATACTGGTTAGCATTAATGGCACTCATTCAAACTATCCGGGTTCGACTCACAGAGCAGGACTTCAGGGATTTTTGTTATTTTACTTTAGGGGTTTGTTTCCAGCCAATATCACATTTTCTTACTACTTGCTCCGAAAACTGCGAATCCATTCAAGGATGGCGCCACCGACACCCACACTCTGGAGACAAAATAACAATTTTTGGTGCGACATCCGGTCAAAAGCACATGCAAAGTCAAGATAAATAACGTGAAAGGGGCTATTCAAATAAATAACAGGCATAAACCAATGGCATAAACCACTGGACGATTAAAATTAAAGAATTAGTGAAACTCAGCTAAATATTCAAAACGTGAAAAATACACAGACGGGATACACGCCTCCGACGTAGCCAGCAAAAAATAATTGGTTCAGCAATGCATAAACCACTGGCACAAATCGCTGGAAGATTAAAATTAAAGGATAAGTGAAACTCGGTTAAATATTCAACACGGCAGCCAGCAAAAAATAATTGTTGGATCAATAATTGAGCATGCTAATTGAGTGAGCAAAGCAAACGAAAATCAGTTTTTATCAGCCAGTGTATGCGAAAATACACAGACAGGAAACACGCTTTCGGCGACAAACACGTGTGACAGAAAACCATCCCCCTGTTATGTGGTGCATTAAACACTATCCGTGCGCTCAAGAACGTCTTGTTTTTTGTTCTTTTTTACGAATCAGCCAGCGTGGCTATACACACAGCGGCGCTTGATCAAATGTGGCTCCGTTCAGCCGCGCACCAACAGATTTGTACTCCCTAGTAAGCGAGGAAAAACATATCGGCTATAAAGTATTCTTGATTACATTAATAGTATCACATTGGTTGAAAGTTCGTTTGACTATGACCAAAACCTCGGGGAAAATTTTTCAAAAATTCCTATCAGTTATGGTCACCCAACCCAAGATAATCAAATCACTTTAGCATTGACGTGTAGTATTTTAGACAGCTGCGGTGAATTCTAAGTGACGCTAATTAAGTAATTGCATAAACAAATTGCACGTTGAAACTACGGCGCTTCAGCATTAACTAATCCTTGCTGAATGGCTCGTCTTACTATTAAGCTATTATTTGTAATTAATGTAAAGCTGCTAGACCAGTGGGCAATTAACAGTGAATCAACAAATGCATAACTTAATCTACGTCAACACAGGTGGAAAAGAGTATAAGTACAGAAGTGGTCGAGAGACAGTTGAACTTATGAATCCATCCATCCACTCACAGGTAAGAAGTTACGGCTTTATCATCTTTTAGCTATACTACAGTACAAAAGTTTTGCCTGACGTTGCTAAACTTCGAACGATAAACATGTATGTGTGTGTGTGCATGCACTAACTTTTTGTATGATACAGGCTTTTTAAAATTTATCAGTATTTGTTGTTTTATATTTTAAATCATGCGAGTGGCTATATGTGTATTTTGTGCGTATTTATTTATGATTTGTGAAACTAGCAGACTACTATATAGTTAGGACAGTTTTCTGCATGTGTTCATGTTTGAAGGTTCTGTTTTATTCTAGTTCGTGTGAATATCACTTTTTCATTTTGTGTATGTGTTTTTATCTTTCAATTTTGCAGGCGTTTTCTGCTTATGGCGTCTGTTTTGTATATGGTTGTGTGTTTAGGTTTTCGTTCTGTTTTAAGTGCGAGGGTATATGTTGCATTACATGCCGATTTGACTCCAAGCAATTTGGTCCCCATCGATTTGGCCCCAAAACAATTTCGTCTCGGGAAAGTAATTATTTATAAATTACGGACATTATGGCCCGTAGTTGGCATGGGGCGCGAGGGGGTGTCACATCCGCTCCAACAAGGTCCATATATTTAAAAAATATTTATATTTTATAGTTTTTTTTAAAGTTTTGTGTGTCAGCTTTATTTTGCTATTCATTCAGTTATTAAAAGTAACTAATTGTTATTAATTTTGGACCACTATTAGACGAGGTTTGGGCAGGCCATCCACCACAAACAAGGCTCATTGGTGGAGCAAGCATAGCCTATAATGGACACTAAATTGAAAAATCTTGGTTGTTACACTTTTGTAGTCTGGGTGGAGTCGAAACTAAAGAGCAGATTGCTATGAAATTTGCTACATTGCTAGATAGCCCCAAAAGTAGTGCTGCTCTCGAATTTGCCGTAAATTGATCAATTATAATCCACAAAATAACGATTTTTCGAATTTATCGATCTACCACTCGCCATTTCAGATTTGGAATCCTGAATAGTTAAGGAATTCCGACAAAGCACACACTGTGCTGCTGGTAATCAAGTGAACTTTTAAAAACCGTCAAAATAAATCATCGTTGCTTCCTTATGGCTAACAAACGGTTTCGAATTAACGAAATAATAACATTTGATTTTTTTAACCACTAGAGTAAGGCAGATAAATGAAAAAAACAAAAAGAGTCGTTAACGACTCACAATTGTTTCATATGAAAAACAATGCTTGGGACGAATTCAGCCTACATGGCAACCAAACTGGCTCTTACAATATCAATGGGAATCGCAAATATGAAACGTTAAATCGGTGCAGTATCATGAAACCGTTCATATACAATGAGAGTCAACATCAGACAACGTGTTTATACCGCAACACTGAACAATACGATGGTTTCGTAAAATAATTTCAAAATTCCTTGGTTGCTAAGGAAACTTGCAAGAATGAATCTGCATAAAGACAGTGATTCACGCTGAGATTTGTATTTGACGAGGTTACTGTTCATTGATGCCACCTCGGGGCGACCCTGTGAACCTTGCCATTTTCCCGGTATTTCGCTAGCACTAAAAAACCTTAGCGTGCACGAATGCCAGGAATGCGTAGTCGAGTATATTATTATAATCGTAACTCTAGGGTCTAGCAGAAGAGAGCCAAGACGATCACAAAAGTGCTACGTGTTGATTGATATTGATATGCTGCCGTATCTCTGTGAAAGAAGAACCGATTTGAATTTACAAAACCTAAACGTTGCCTGGTGAAAAATGTACCTTGTTTGTATTCAGCATGAAAGAAGAGTGAGTTTAAAGTGATATGATTGTTGTGTGGTCGAATAGAGAAAACAAGCTATGTGATTTTCGCAAAACTCGCTGTGCAAGCAGATTTGATGACGCAGGAAAAAAAGTCATAGGATAATTTGGGTAAACTTCCCATGGTGACTTCCGTGTGGTTCCCATGCAGCCCACCACCTATCTATGGGATGCAGGCCCGTCCTATTCACTTTTAGGGCAAAGAAGTAGCCTGGGACAATCTTCACGTATGTGAATTGTGTGGCATGCGTTATTTGGCCAGCAGACATTAAAATGCACTCGCCATTATCCATTACCTCCTCGCCATGCTTAAATATGCTTAAATATTGTTTGCATTAATCTAACTCTCCAATCAGCTAAAGGGGTTAGCAGCAGTATTGCAGATTGGTGAAGCGCCTTGTAATTTTACACACAACTACACAAATCCCTTGTTTCTAGCTAACACGGTGCCCGAGATATGACAATTTAAGCATCGGGGTTTTTTAATCAGTAGCCATTTGGCGAGTACCTCTCAAATCCAAGTCGCCAAATGCTGAATTTTCCCCACCATTTGGCGAGTGGCGACCGATATTGGTGAAGGTTGCATGATTTCGGGGTGGAGAGGACCCTGGTTTCCTACCCTGGGCGCCACTGATAATGTAGGCTAGCTGACGTATGAAGTTGTATTTGTTGATGTTGTTGCTCTGATGTTGCAAGTTAGGTCAGTACTGTTATCCTGGCCTGAATTTCACCAGACAGGGAACAAATTTCAACGGGTTTGCATTTGACTTTCACAGTGTGGCTGGGTGAGTTATTGCCAGGTGAGTACCTTATCGCGCTACTTGTTTCTGTTTATAATTAAATGTAATACAACGGGCACTTTATTGGAATTATAATTAATCAGCGACCATTAATTATATCCAAGTTACACTTTTCTTCAGGCTGGTCAATCAACAACCAACAATTACGTTTTCATAAGGATCCCACAACCAATACTTTACCTAAAGCAAAACCATGAAACATTGAAAAGGGGTGATATCATACGAACACCCCGTAAGGGTAAAGGGACCAAGCAAGTGTTCGCATCATAAAGTAGTAATAGCAGACTGCCAAAAAGTATCATACAAACCACGGTGATTGTCAGTAAAGCTTGGGTGATCACGGTTCGGACCACAAACATGATGGCAGCGATTTTGGCTGTAATATCACTACTTTATATGGCGAAAACTTCATTGGCTTTTTTTCGCCTATTCTTTTTGTGTGTGATCATTTATACTCCAGATATGAGGCCAGGTAGCAAAGCTATCCATGGGCGCTCGTGGAGATTAGTGCTGAATTTGTTCACGGAGCACTGGGCAGGTCACGTGACAGGTGAAACGGTTACGAAAAATATTCAGAATTAAAATTTGCATACAACGGATATTGTATCATCACTCGCCTGGCCCAGTAATAACTCTGATCGTCAGAGCTCAATTCCATGCCAATAATAGGCTACTCCAAATTTTTAGCCCCATTATGACTAACTTTATCTAGGTAATTGAACGAATGATTGCACATCAATATTACAAAATCTAATTATATAAATCTGTAAAATGAATCCACATTTTCTATACCAATGTGTCACTTTGATAAAAGCTACCATGGGCCAAAAGTTTGGGAATATTTTAGTGTTTTGGTGAGAACAAGTGACCGATCCTGTGATTTTTTAACATTAGATTAGCTTTATTATGTATGCCTATCCATAACTCAGTTGCGTTTTCTGCTACACTCAACAAGAAACCTGATAACTCTGGAATTTGAATTTATTCCAGGACCCGGAGCCTTGGCCCGAATCCGTACGCCACAAGTTAACTTAAGGGACTATGCCCGTAATAATACGGGCATGTGAAATTCACTTAAAGGACTACGCCCGCGTTAATGCGGGCAGACTTTCAACTACACAGTAAAATCAGCCCGTACTACTACGGGCTTCGTTTTTGGTTACTTTCGAAGCTATGACTCTTGGCCTTGATTGGTGCTGCCATCTGGTGGCAACTTTTGACACTTAAAGTACGAAATGCTTAGATTCCAAAAGCGGCCAAATCGAATTGCAAAAATGGCGCCATGTTCTTCTAACAGCAACTTTTTTTCTTTAAGAAAAAGGGGTACGATTGATTTTAATTTGCATAATCTGAAAAATATTCACATACAATTGATTTAGCTTAATGGAAAGGTCGTACTACCACGGTTGATTAAAAAAAACTGCATTCGTTTTGCATATTTTGTTTATCTTTGGTGAATTTTCCAAAATGGCCTTTTTTCGCCAGTCCCCAGCAGTTTTTTCCTGTTCGAATGTCCAGTCCCTTAATGGCTACAGGGTTTCCATTAAGGGACTTAAGGCAACAATAGGTTTCCGTTCTGTATTGTTGTCGTTCTGTACTGTTGAATGGGCATTGTTTTGAATTATGTTCCAGACACTATTAATCGACATTTTATGGCCTTTTTAGAAATTCGATAGCAAGCACTGGGGATCAAGAAACATTTTTTTTCGCACATTATCTGTTTTTGTTGTGCTTTATTTATTTGGCAGCTTAAAACGACTTTTTTGACATTTGCCAAGATAACTTATGCACGTGCATAACTTATGATGTGCATAAGTTTAAAATTAGAAAAAACCCTGGAGAAGTATGTCCCAGATCGCCCCTAACCCCCACTGAAACGTTTTTGGCCTCTGCAAGCAGTATACATCTTTTATACTAAAATACTAGGTGTTCATCTTAATTTTCACACCACTGTACATAATGCCCACTTAGCATTTTAAAACTAGCTTTTTAAAAAGAATGCTAAATACTACATCGCCCGAGGCAACACTGGAGTTACCTACAGCACCTTGTGCTATTTTACACCATGCCTTTCATTTCCAACTGATGCTGCGGACTCTCTTCTAGCAATACTAACGTGTCGACTTCCCTTTCTCTCTTGTTCACTGAAGGAAGCCTTCCCACACAAGATTTGGGATGAGATGGGATCAGAACGAAGCCTTTCTTCTTCTGCCTTTCATATATACAAACTATCAAACACTGTATTTAATTTACGCAGGCTGAGAACCGGGCGTAAAAAAAAGAACTCTGGGTTACTCTCCGAGCGATCTTGAGTCATAATTTGTGGTGCAAAAAAGGGAAATATCACGAAACCTGCTATGATATTCCGAGATATTCCTATTCCTCATGCTTTCTCGCCTTTCCCAACCCCTAATTCCTAAACAACTATCATTTCATACCCTGGAACTACTTCGACTACTGCATTTTACAATATTTTTCTTGTTATTTTCAGAATAATTTCTTCATTCACCCTTTGGCGAGTGAAGACTGTGGAGGGAAAAAAAAAAACAAGGAGGAAAAACCGTGATATAGCTCCACCTGTCGTAAAAAAATCTTATCAATAGTGTTGATACTGTCCGGGAAATAGAAGCTGAAGCGTCAAATTGCTGACGACGAGGTATTGGTAAACACCCCTGAATAGAGTGCACAACTGCGCCCGATTGCTTTTCAATTTAACATGGATTTGTCGGCAGTTTTCGCTCTTTTTCTCGTTGTTTTTGTGACTGATGTTTTCTGCCAGCGAAGTGACACTTTGTCGTCATCTGAAAACCGTCGTCGTCGAAATGTAAGCATTTTCTATTTTTCTTTTCTCTTACAGTTTTTTTTTTTTTAGGATTAATGTTGGATTGGAACGAATATATTTGATTAAATTTACGTCTGCCACCTTGGGCGATGATCAGCGCTGCCCCGAGGGGGGGGGGAGCAAGTCTGACTTATGTGCCTAAGCCCGTGCTTCAAGGAGCTCCAGTGTTCAGTGTGTTCAGTTGTACACAGGCTTTGGCTTATGTCGGGTCCTGAGAGGGGCCGTACCCCATGTACTACTAACTGACATGAAAAGTCCATAAAAAGCAAAAAAATTAAAACAAAAAAAATTCTTGCCCACGGACCCTCAAGCAAGGGATTATAATCCCACGGAAATGTGTTTGTGGGCCCACAGTAAATTTAGAGTATTCGGCTCATCAGGCATCAGACCTCCTCTGGGCGGCTCTGGCGATGACCCACCATGTGTAACAATTATTTTAAATTATCTTTACAAACTTGTCGAGGGCGTCCAACAAGCGTGTAAACCTTGAATCCAGTGCCGTAGCAAGGTTATGTTAACTGGGGGTGCAAAGTTGATTTTGGTGCCCCCGTATACAGTGACGCAGCCAGAAACAACAAATTGTGGGAGAGGGCCGAACATAGCCAGCTAGGGGGTCTGGGGGAGCGCTGTAAGCTCCCCCAGTGGGGTCCGGGGCGGAAGCTGAAGCATTTTACTGTTCATCACTGCCTTATCTGGCTTCTTAAGGGTACCGTTTTTACATATTCTTGAGAAATTTATCTAGCAATACGATGCGTTCATTTTAACGTTCAAGAAAAATCTTCTTTCATCCTTTTTATTTGGCTCGGTTTTGGGCGCTAGATTCATGGTTTCTTTTCATTATGACAGTAACCTTGCCGTGGCACGGTTAAGGGATATGAAATCGCGCTTTTTCAGAGGGGCATGTGGTAGTTGGGGACCCAAGGTGATGACCTTCACCCAGACGCCTTGGGTTGGCCCATGAGGAATCAGCCATGGTGTTGACGACTGATGCTCTTTGTAATGCAGGAAACTACCCAATGAAAGTAATACAATGATCTGTTGAAATTTGAATGATTATTTCTTTTTATTAAAGATTAGGTAAACGATTTTGCTGCCCCCTCTGCTGGTGACTGCTCCAGCTGCCCCCTCGCCCCCCCCCCCCCCGGCAGCTACGGCCCTGCTTGAATCCCATGTGATGTAAATCATTGCAAATCAGTAAAACACTGGAAAATCATTGTAAAGCTACGTACATCAAGTTTAAATCCCTCGTAAGTCACTGTAAATCGACACAAATTAGTACATCAAAGTAAATCCATAAATCTGTAAATCCAGCATAATCAGAAAATCAGATCTGTAAGTCTGCATCTGTAAAAGATAAACCAGTTTATCAAATTATTTAAGCCGGTAAATCAGTACGCTATCGAGTAATCAAGCACTCAAGAGTGCCTTTGTATCGGACCACTCGAGAAAAATCAAGAGCTAACAAGAAGCATTTGCTTGTAATCGTCTCTTCTTGGGCAAAAGAGACGCCCGTTTTCAAAACTGGGCGATGGATTGAAGCACCGTTTCAACGAATTTCGCAGTTTGTCAAAAATGTAATAGTTTTTAAATTTATGAAATTGAGACTTGGGGCAAACAAATACAGGCGAATTATGCTTGTATTTTTTTACTGTAGTAGCCTATTTTGAACGATCCTAAATAAAAAAAATAAAACGAAATTGTAAAACGTTGCATACACGTATCACGATTGTACAGCGGAGTCCCTTGCTTTGCTCGCTCATGCCGCGTCATCTTGCTACTCACGAGTGCTTTCTCGTTGCGTCTGCTTGTGCTTGGGCTTCTGCGTTTGCTATAGGTTTTTCAATATTTTTTTTTTTAGAAAAGCTTTGTGTCTTTATCCTCTGTGTCAGTGGCATGAACATACAAGCCAACTGCACGTTCGTCATATTTTACTACATGAAACGCGATATACAAGGGGCTTAAACTAGAACACCTCTTTAAACGCCATCTAGAATATTTTGAAATCAATCTTATAAACGTCACAACCTAGGCTCATTTCACTTACAATGGAGACTGTGCAACTTTGCTACGAGAAATCATCTGTATAGTACAGGAAGGACATCGAAAATTTAGTCGACACATTTTCATTTCTGTACGACCCTCTTTGGGGG